>JABUQX010017218.1:20000-30064 GCA_015478945.1 Trachelipus rathkii | reverse complement strand
CTATTATGCATTCCATTCATTCCATTCCATTATTCCTTCCCGTTGTCCACTCCTCTCTCTCTCTCTCTCCTCTCCTCTCTCTCTCCTCTCTCCTATATATATATATCTGTATATGTATGTATATATCTTTCTTTATGTAATAATAATATAATAATAATAATAATAATAATATGTATGTAATAATAATAATAATATATGTATGTAATATGTAATGTGTGGCATGTATGTGTATGTAGTTGGGTCGGCTTGCAGGATCTTTGGGATTACTCTGTGGTGTCTTGATCTGTTGGGTGTGTGGGCTGCCAGATCTCAGGTCTCCGCGCACACATTGCATGTGGGTGTCAGGTGAAATTCTGTGGGATCAGTTGACAGGTATGTATGTATGTGTTTTTTTCATCCATCCCATCCATTCCACACTCTCTCTCTCCCCACCCCTCTTTCTCTTATATATATATATATATATATATATATATATATATATAAATAAATATATATATATATATATATATATATATATATATATATATATATATATATATATATATATATATATATATATATTACTATATTTATATATATTGAAGGGGTTATTTTCTGGTCTTGAATAACCACCTTCAATAGAGGGATATTAGATGTTGAAGAGAGTGAGCGTTGTCATGATAAAGTGGCGTTTCTTCCCGGAGGCTGCTTAGGATTCGTCGGTGGTGCTTGCAGCCTCCTGCACCAGACACCACAGAACTCCCCCAGTGACAATGACGCGAGCACACTCCCAGCTCTCAGGACCTCGAAGGACGTCGGGTAGTAGCGTGTAGCTGTCAGGTGAGAGCTAGGTGTGCACACATTAAGGTTACTGAGAAGGCTTCGACCACTCTGTACTCTTACGTGCAGTTGGTCCGCACCTACAGAAGCTTGAGAAGTACGGTACAGGCGGCACAGGATGACCGAACAGAGTAGCGCCCAATAGAAGAAACTTGATTTGATGGTTGTTCAGTGATGTGATGGGTATTCGGAATCACATTTGATGGGTGTTCATTGTGCCACTTCAGTGGTCACTCCAGGTGGTCACCAATTTGAAGGGTTAGGTTCTTATCTTGAATAACCACCTTCAATCGAAGAATATTAATAGATGTTGAAGAGAGTGAGCGTTGTCACGATAAAGTGGCGTGTTTAGAAGGTGATTTGGTGGGCGATTATTGGTGTATTGCTGTGTAAAGTATGTGTGAATATGACTTGAGAGAGATGTGTTGTTGGGAGGAAGTGGGATTTTTCTAAAGAGTTCGCCGTAATAGAGGACAGGGGATGAGGGAGGGGATTTTAAACGGTGTATAGTGTGGTCTTGTAGATAGTTATGACATGGGTGGGTCGGGTCGAGAGTCCTGGCATAGAATTGTGTTCCTATCATGTCAGGTGATCCTGATTGGGAGAATTTTTGTTTCTTCGTGTAGGTGTTGTTGGTGGAGTAGTTTTTTTCAGGCAGTCAGTGATAGTTCTAAGGAGGCAGTATTTTGGATCTGCTGCAATTTGATTCTGGCCCAGTTGATGAATAGGGTACCAGACTGTTGATCATAGTTGATTGTAGTTCTTGAAATTGTTTATAAGTAGTTGTCAGTGTAGCTGCTTCATTGCTGGTGTGTGTCGAGATAGGGATTCCGTAGGACGGCTTAGTTTCTATTTGCTGTGTGATGTTTTGTTTTGGATGTGAGTGTAAAGGTAAAGTGAGTGTCGAATGTATGCAAAATTTTTAGGTGTTTTGTTTAGGGGATGATAGAGTTATTTAGAGTTACTTATGAGTGTAATGATGATTGGTGTCTGTCAGTAGTGATCAGGGTTATAGATGATTTCTCGGTAGAGGCTGACATTCTGTTGGAAAACAACCAAGCTTCTAGTTGGCTTAGGTAAGTCTGTGTATGAGTTGTAGCAGTGGGTACGGAGGGTCTGGTATTGTTATGATTATATCATCTGCATAAGTTATAAGGTGTGAATTGGGAGTTTGAGGGGTGGGATGTCAGCTGTAAAAATTCTGAACAGGAAAGGGGACAAAATTGCGCCCTGAGGGACTCCGCTTCTCAATTTTACGGTTTTTGATTACTGACGTTTGCTTGATACCTAAGCAGTGCGTTCAGATATGAGATTTGCTAGCCACTTTTTGTAATTGTTAGTAAAGGGTGAGTTTAGGATTTTTTGAATGAGGATGTGTCTGGGTACTGTGTCAAAAGCTTTACTGATGTCAATGGCTAGCAGTATTGTTCTGTGGAGCGGGGAGCGGAAGGAGTCATTTTGTCCTCTTAATGCTTCGTTTGTGGGTGGTTTTTTTTTTTTGGGAGGGAATTGTGGAGACGTTTCACTACCTGCCACGTTTGTAAGAATAAATGAAGTCGAAAATGATTGGTTTAATATTAATAGCGGAGTGAGAAAGGGATGTGTTATATAACTCCTTGGTTATTTAATTCGTATATGAATGGGGTTATAAAAGAGTTAGAGGCGGGGGAAGGTGTTAGAAAGAGTGATGGAGAATGGCAGAGAGCGGAGGGTTCCCTGTTTATTGTATGAGCATGATTTGGTTTTGTGTGGTGAATCTGAAGAGAGTGACAGGATTGATAGAGGTGTTTGGCAGGGTGTGCAAAAGGAGGGGTTTGAAAGTAAATGTAGATAAGAGTAAGGTTATGGTAGCGAGTGAGGAGAGTCCGCGGTGTGAAGTCATGTTAGATGGTGAGCAACTGGAACAAATATCTGGGTTTAAATATTTAGGATATATGTTGGATGAAAAGGGAACGGATAATGCAGAATGTAGTAGGAAAGTTGTGAATGGTAGGAAGGTGGCTGGTGCAATTAAATCCTTGGTGAATGTGAAGGGACTAAGTCTTGAGTCCGCTTAGGTTTTGCATGAGGATATGTTGTTACCTGTATTAATATATAGTAGTGAAACTATGGTCTGGAATAAGAGGTATAGATATAGGGTACAAAGTGTTCAGATGGACAATCTTAGGAGCGTGTCAGGTGTGAGAAGAGTTGGTAAAATAAGGAATAAACGCATTAGGAAGTTGTGTGGTGTGAAGAAAATGAGAGAATAAACGAGAGTACATTGAGATGGTTGGTCATATGGAAAGAATGGGTGATAGTCGGTTGGTTAAGCGGATGTATAGTGGTGAGTGTGCTTTAAATCGACCGGCTAGGAGACCGAAGAAAAAGTGTATTGAGTCAGTAAAGGAATGTCTGAAGGAGAGGAATATGAGGTTGGCAGAGGCGGGAGAAAGGTCACATATGCTGGAGTGAATAAGCGGGTTTTTTGTGAGGAGGAATGGTGGTGGGCTGGCAGGAATGAACTCCCACATTGACGAAACCACGGTCAGGGTCTGTCTCAGTCTCGTGAAACCTCTAATTTGGGTTTTTTGACTAGGGGGGTTTATACCTATTTAAATTATAAGGGGGGATGCTAAAAGGGGGGGGGGGCTTTATTTTCGACTTGCGCCATGTTCTTCAACTTCTTTTTTGTTCCGATGTATGCTACGCACCTCACCCCTAATCTGGGGATAGGAGGTAGATAATAAAATAATATTTATATATATATATATATATATATATATATATATATAACATATATATATATAATATATATATATATATATATATATATATGTATGTATGTATGCTGTATGCTGTATGTATGTATGTATATGTCTATGTATGTATCATGCTCTCATATGTAATTGTGTATGGGATGGTCTTCCAGTAGAGGGATGATAGATTGAAGAGTGAGCGTTGTCATGATAAAGTGGCGTTTCTTCCCGGAGGCTGCTTAGGATTCGTCGGTGGTGCTTGCAGCCTCCTGCACCAGACACCACAGAACTCCCCCCAGTGACAATGACGCGAGCACACTCCGCTCTCAGGACCTGGAAGGACGTCGGGTAGTAGCGTGTAGCTGTCAGGTGAGAGCTAGGTGTGCACACATTAAGGTTACTGAGAAGGCTTCGACCACTCTGTACTCTTACGTGCAGTTGGTCCCGCACCTACAGAAGCTTGAAGTACGTACAGGCGGCACAGGATGACCGAACAGAGTAGCGCCCAATAGAAGAAACTTGATTTGATGGTTGTTCAGTGATGTGATGGGTATTCGGAATCACATTTGATGGGTGTTCATTGTGCCACTTCAGTGGTCACTCCAGGTGGTCACCAATTTGAAGGGTTAGGTTCTTATCTTGAATAACCACCTTCAATCGAAGAATATTAATAGATGTTGAAGAGAGTGAGCGTTGTCACGATAAAGTGGCGTGTTTAGAAGGTGATTTGGTGGGCGATTATTGGTGTATTGCTGTGTAAAGTATGTGTGAATATGACTTGAGAGAGATGTGTTGTTGGGAGGAAGTGGGATTTTTCTAAAGAGTTCGCCGTAATAGAGGACAGGGGATGAGGGAGGGGATTTTAAACGGTGTATAGTGTGGTCTTGTAGATAGTTATGACATGGGTGGGTCGGGTCGAGAGTCCTGGCATAGAATTGTGTTCCTATCATGTCCAGGTGATCCTGAATTGGGAGAATATTTGTTTCTTCGTGTAGGTGTTGAATTGGAGTAGTTTTTTCAGGCAGTCGGTGATAGTTCTAAGGGCAGTATTTTGGATCCTTTGTAATTTGATTCTGTTAGTTGATGAGATTAGAGGGTACCAGACTGTTGATCCTTAGTTGATTGTAGTTCTTGAGAATTGTTTATAAGTAGTTGTCAGTGTAGTTGCTTCATTGCTGAAATTGTGTCGAGATAGAGTTCGTAGGACATTTAGTTTCTATTTGCTGTGTTAATGATGTTTTGTTTTGGATGTGAGGTGTAAAGGTAAAGTGAGTGTCAAAGGTTATACCGAGAATTTTAGGTGTTTTGTTTAGGGGGATGATAGAGTCATTTAAAGTTACTTGTGGGTGTAATGATGATTGGTGTTTGTCAGTGATGATCAGGGTTATAGATGATTTCTCGGCAGAGGCTGACATTCTGTTGGAAGACAACCAGGATTCTAGTTGGTTTAGGTAAGTCTGTGTATGAGTTGTAGCAGTGGGTACGGAGGGTCTGGTATTGTTATGATTATATCATCTGCATAAGTTATAAGGTGTGAATTGGGAGTTTGAGGGGTGGGGATGTCAGCTGTGAAAAGATTGAACAGGAAAGGGGACAAAATGGCTCCCTGGGGGACTCCGTTTCCCAATTTTACGGTTTTTGAGGACTGATGTTTGCTTAATACCTGAGCAGTGCGTCCTGATATGAGATTTGCTAGCCACTTTATATAATTGTTAGAAAGGGTGAGTTTAGGATTTTTTGAATGAGTTGTGTCTGGGTACTGTGTCAGCTTTACTGATGTCAATAGCTAGGAGTATTGTTCCGTAGGTGAGGTGAAGAGTCATTTGTCCTCTTAATGCTTCGTTTGTGGGTGGTTTTGGGAGGGAATTGTGGAGACGTTTCACTACCTGCCATGTTCTTTTTTCTTCAGGCTTCCCCATGTTGTCGTTGAGATATTTTTTGAATTTTTCTGCCTTATGAGTGAAAATGAGTTTGAAAATTTGTGTGTTTAGAGAGTTTATTTGAGCAGTTAGATCTGGGGTATAAATTTTTTGATGTCTAATGATGTTCCATTGTTTTATCAGGTTGCAGATTTCGGGTGTTAATGAGGGGTTGTTGTGTTTTCTATGGCCCTTTGGTATGTAAAGATTGGAAGCTTTTTGTATAACTTTGGTGAGTCTGTCTATGGCCTTATGTAGGGAGAGGGAATTGTTGATTTCTAGTAGGGGAAGGCGAGTTTCTATGTATTGGGTGAATTTTTGCCAATTTGCCTTTTTGTAGTTTGTGAAAATTGTAATTATTTTGGGGTTGGATATTTTTGTTGTTGTATAAGTGATTATTATTGGGATGTGGTATAATGGAAAGTCTATTTCCGTGTTCCATGTTATGTTGGTGAAGAAAGAAGGAGAGGAGAAAGTGATGTCTGGAGATGTTTGGGATTAGTTAGCTTGTGGTGGAATTCGAGTGGGGAAGTTTTTGTAATTTAGGATATTTAAGGTATCAAGTTCATCGAGGATGTGGATTCCTCGGTTATCTGTGAGATGTTCACTGTACCAGGCTATGTGATGGGCGTTGAAGTCGCCTCCTATTATCAGGTTGTTGAATGTGTTGATAGGATTTAGGTTAGGTTTGTAGTTGTTTAGGCAATGTTGAGATGTGGGGTGAGGGATATATATATATTTAATATGTTATGGGAAATACTGTTGAAGAGGATAGTAAATGACTGAATGTTAAGGATAGGGTCGTTTAATAGATTAGTGGTTTCTAGTGTAGTGTTATGGTAGGATAGGTTGTTCTTAATTAGTTAAAAGGGTGTGGTTTTCTGGGAGTGTGTTTGATTGAATCTAATCGTATAATGGAGTAGAATAGTGTTCTTGGGGTATTTTAAGGGGTATGGGCTTCCTGTATCAAGGCAATGTGAATGTTGTGTTTGTAAAGGAAAGCAAGAATTTGTGAGTGTTTGTTGTTTAAGCCATTTATATTGATTTGAAGGATTTTTATTGTTAAGTTCTTGTTGTTCGAGTTGTTTGGTGGTGAGGAAGTTGTAGGGGGGTTGCAAATGAAGCAAGTCCATGTGAGGTTTTGATGGGGCAGTACTGCGAAAGGGGAACATCTGTTTTTATGTATCACTCTTTTGCAGTGGAAACATTTTATAGATGGTTGGTTTTCTGTTACGCGTTTGTTGCAGATAAGACATATATATATATTTTATTTGGCCAGGGTTAGGGTGTACATCATCAGATTGTTTGATGATGGCGGGAGTGATATGGATTAGATTATTTTTATTATCAGAGTGCAGAGAGGTTAAGATCCTGAGGAAGGGGGAGATGTGGGTGGCCTATATATATATATATATATATATATATATATCATATATATATATATATAAATATATATATATATATATATATATATATATATATATATATATATATATATATATATATATATATATATATATATGGTAATAGTTGAGATTAGCGTAATCTGACGAAATATCTATATTTTCTTCCGATAATCGTTTTTTTTAATATCTTTCATCCCCATGTAAGAGGACTTAAAAAACTTCTGCTAAATCTCTCGTATATAAATATATTTCCCCGTACCGAATTTTTTTTTTTATGTTTAAATTCGATTTAGGACCCATTAAGGTTAGGTTTGAAAGTTTTTTTCACAAAAGTATAAACAGAAAGAAAATTATCGACTTTTTTTAGATTATACTAAACTCAATGATATATATATATATATATATATATATATACAAATATATACTTTTTATATATATATATATATATATATATATATATATATATATATATATATATATATATATATATATATATATATATATATATATATATATATATATATATATATAGTTGACTCCGTTAATATTAGGTTAGAAGTTAATTTAGGTTAAGTTTGGTTAGGTTAAGGTTAGGTTAGGTCTAGGTTACCCAAAATTTAATGTATTGTCCATCTGTCCCATTAAGTATTAATTTCCTAAGTCCACTGCATATATATATATATATATATATATATATATATATATATATATATATATATATATATATATATATATATATATATATATATATATATATATATATATATATATATATATATATATATATATATATTTATATATATATAGGTGTTTATGTTGTTAAGAATATATATATATATATATATATTTATATATATATACTTTTTTTCTTTCTATATATATATATATTTTTATATATATATATAATATATATATATATATATATATATATAAACTCGTAAGAACTCATGTGGGGGGGTAAAATAGGAATCTAGGGGGGGGGGGATGAACGCTTCAGGGATGTGTGGTGTGAAGAAAGACTTAAATTATATAATAAACAAGCATGAAGTAAGAGATAGTTTGGTCATATGGAAAAGGATGGATGATAGTCAGTTGGTTAAGCGGATGTATAGTGGTGAAGTGTGATGAGAATCGGCCAGCTGGAAGACTGAAAACACGGGCATCGAGTTTGGCAGAAGAAGAAGGTGCATTTCAGGAGTGAATGACGGGGTTTTGTGAGGGGGCATTGTTGTAGGCTTTGGCAAGGGGATGAACCCCACATTGACTAGATGCCACAGTGAGGGTTTGTCGCAGTTTCGTGAAGCCTCAGGGTGGATTTTTCTGATTGCGACGATTTCTCACTGGGGTATAAAGGGGACAGTAAAAATGGGGGCTTTCTTTTCGACTTGCGTCATGTTCTTCTACTATTTTTCTGTTCCGGTGTATGCTACGCACCTCACCCCCAATCTGGGGATAGGAGGAAGTTAATAATAATAATAATAATAATAATAATAATAATAATAATAATAATAATAATAATAATAATAATAATAATAATAATAATAATAATAATAATAATAATAAAAAAAAAATATATATATATATATATATATATATATATATATATATATATATATATATATATATATATATATATATATATATATATATATATATATATATATATATATATATATATATATATAAAGTTCTAGACATACTTTGTATGTAATTGTCGTTGTTCCAATAATTGTATTATGCCATCGACCTCTGAGACTGGAGGGGAATCGGCAGTGTTTTTCTCGAACTGACGCGGGTAACGGCGAAGAGGAAGCACTGTGCAGGACGGCTTAACGTTCGTGACTAAAAAATAAAATAAATAAAATTAAAAACTTTAAAATTACTTTGTTAAATTTAGTGCCAAAACAAAAATCATTGATAATAATTAATTAATCTTTACAAATTACAAGACTATTTTTTTTGGTTTTGTCATATATATATATATATATATATATATATATATATATATATATATATATATATATATATATATATATATATATATATATATATATATATATATATATATACAGTATATACAGTATATAACGAAACATAAGGAAAACATGAGTTGTTATCCCATTAATTTGAAGCACTTACTAATTAAAATATTTTAACACAAAATTATCAAATTTATAGTTTCTAAATTCTCTTACAAACAACTTATGTTAAAATAGTAATATTTTTGAAGAAGTAAATAGAAGTAAATCCTTTTTGGATTCGAAAACTGACGTAGTTCAGCATACATGCCGTGGAGTCTTGGGGTATCGAGGATTATAATACTATTTGAAGCAATGAATGAAAAAAGCGCCCCTGATTTTGATGAATTCGAGCCACACATTTATTTAATTGGAGAAAATGTTCCGTTGGCATACCACACTACCAATTACGTGTAAAGAATAAATGTTTTGACTTTTCAACATTATATAAAGAAAGATTATACTAAACGTTATTGGGAGAGCGTTGAAGGCTCTCTAAATAGTTGGTTTGCTTCTTTAAAGCGTTCTACTGTCTGAGATGAAGTTATTTGGTGCATGAAGTTGTACACCTTATACAGGAACTGCCAGGAAAGTAATTCTCGACTCAAACATGCTTGGTTAAAATTATTTTTGATGAACCACTAAAATAAACATAATAATTCATAAATCAAAAAAAATTTCAACTTTTCCTTATATATATATATATATATATATAATATATATAAATATATATATATATATATATATATTATATATATATATATATATATTGCATGGAATTCGAGCACATTTGATAAAGGGAAAGTAAAAAGTTGTATGCATTTAGATGAAAAAATAAATGAAAAAAAAGCAGAAGGTCTCGTTAAATTTAAAAAAAAAAATATTTAAAAAATATAAAATATTAAAAAAAAAAAAAGAGTTTAAATTCTATGTAAACTAACGGCATCTCAACAATAACACTCAACTTAACGTAATTATTTTTATATTTATAATTCATTTCACTTTGCATTGTTTAAAAAAAACACGCATCTGGCACCATGCACGCTTTGTTACATTTGTTGATAACGCAGGTTTTCACCAACAAATAATTTTGACTTAAGGCTTAACTGGAAGCAGATAACCAACATGAGCATAATATATATATATATATATATAATATATAAT
>JABUQX010017218.1:0-12500 GCA_015478945.1 Trachelipus rathkii | reverse complement strand
GACGCGAGCCGCGACATATTTTTAAAATGACGGAGCTGATGCCGGGAAAATTCTAATTTGGTGGAGCTAGAGTCGGAACCGGCTTTCCGGCTCTGCAAATCTTGCTTAAAAGTCTTTTTAAAGGTTTATTATAGATATTTTCTAACTATTATATATATATATATATAATATATAATATATATATATATATATACTATATATAATATATATATATAATATAAATATATATCATATATAATATATAATATATATATATATATATATTATATATATATATTATATATATATATAGATATATAATATATCATATATAACCGTATATATATATATATATATATATATATATATATATATATATATATATATATATATTATATATATATTATAATAATAATATATATATATAATAATAATAATAATAATGATATAATCAATAAAATAATAATAATAATAATATAATAATAATAATAATATCATAAATAATATATAATAATATATAATAATAATAATAAAAAATAATAATAATAATAAGAATAATATAATCGGGATAAACCCACGCCAATTACTACCAAAACGCAAATCTCTTACGCGACCGCAGATCGGAAGGACTTAAAGGAAAGGAAGATTAAATTATGCAGGAAAAACAGATGAAGGCAGGAGAGTTCCCCAAAGAGAAGTGCTGGAAGGAAGACGTACCACAACGAACACAACCCTGGAGTCCCAATATTTCACATAGAATTTATGAGAAAGGCAGGACATCCCTTTGTGCTACGAGGGCGGCGATGGTTGCGGAATGCTAAGGTCAACTCCCTCGAGGCATCCTGCCGTTGTAATATCCTATAGTAAATGAGTATGGAGCAACCAACGTCCGCGTCGCAGAGATTAGAGGATCAGAAGATTAGAAAGTAGGGGAACAGTTTTATTTATACTCTTTTAGACTTAGACTCAGCCCTCTAAAAGAAGAGGGAACCTGAGCCACAGTACTTTCTTACAAGGGCAGAATATAGATCCCCTTATGTAATCTGTAGTAACTGGTTCGGTAAGAAAAAAATCTCGCAATCTGAACAGAACTCCCAGCTTCTTTGAGGCCGACTTAGCAACCGTTGTGATGTGAGGTTCAAAAATAGATTTGTTTATGTTCAGTACCAAGAATGTTTATGTTGTCAATAGGTGAGACGTTAGAGCCGTCGAAGAAGATAGAAGTAGGCTGTTTTTTGGTGTGTGGAGAGAGAGAGAGAGACGAGATGAGAGAGAGAGAGAGAGAGAGAGAGAGAGAGAGAGAGAGAGAGAGAGAGAGGAGAGAGCAGAGAGAGAGAGGAGAGGGAGAGAGAGGAGAGAGAGAGAGAGAGAGAAGGAGAGAGAGAGTTGAAGAAGTTGATTTTCAAACGAAAGTTCATTCACTCCAGCAAGCTTGGAGTGACCAATTTCCACACGAACTCACCGGCAAAGTCCATCTAGATCGGCCAAAGTAGAATCGGAAAAGTCGAAGACGTAAAGGAACTCTAGGAACAAAAGGGAGCTAGATTTGAAGGAGTGATAGAAAAAGACATTGAGTCACGGCATAAGAATGAGCAGCGAGTTAGATGAAGCAGCTGAGAAGTCATAATGAAAAGTAAGCAATAAAGTTGAAGATAAAAAAAGGAACTTGGGAAACACTCACAGTTAACAAGAAAGGAAAGAAGAGGTCACTCATCAACAAGTGCCGATTGGAACGATCTTGAGAAGAAAATTTAGACGAAGTGAGCAAAGAGAAGGAGGAAATCCAAAGAGAGGAAGATTGGAGGCAGTACGGGCATCCATATCCGGAACTAAAGGTTGGATCTTTCAGGCGTCATCACACAAGACTTCCATATAAGTCCCAAAGGTCAAAAACCACAAATCAGTAGGATATAAATGAATGTGAACCAGTTGCTTTTCTTCAATTGTTGAATACTTACTTTGGATTTTAGGCCAAAATCACACTGTCGTATTAGAAATAAAATTGCTATTGAGATAAATAATTTTCATTTCAAATTGTGTTTGCTCACCGCGCCCCTAGGGCGTTACTCCCCTTAAATCAAGCCTAGAGCCTCCCAGGAGGAGTCTGATCTGTTGATCTGAAAGCAGGGAATAAGATTCCAGATGATCCAGGAAATGAATAGTTGAGAGAGTTCAAGAGATTTGACAAATACAAATGATAGCTATAGGGCGATAATTTGAAGGCAGACTAGCTACCCTTCGTCGAGATCGTTGAATCATATCAGCGCTTCCAGCGCTGAGGAAAAGTGTTAGTATTAAGGCATAGAGAGAGCCGAACGAGGACATAATGCAGCTCGGAAGCTAAGCCAACACAAACCACGAGGGGGAATGCTGTCTGTGCATAGCATTCCTAACGCTTCATCAGATCTCAAAATCTCACTCACCTGATCTGTGTGAATCACATGCAAGAGCCTTGGGACAACCTGAGAGGAGAAGGAGTAGAGGGGAGTTGCTAGGACTCCTCCAAGGATGGAATTACTGATGAAAAAAAGAGGAGTATTAGCTACACGAATCTGATTCTTCTACATACTTAAACACCATAATAGTTATAAAAATAATTAATACAGGGAAGCACTTAATTGTATAAAGAGTCTTAATGGGAAAATAACTAAACTATACTCTAGGAACATCACTCACCCATTGGACGCTCCGCTAATAACACATCCTACTACCCACAGAATCTAAACTATTACTGTAAATTTTTATATATTATATTATATATAATAAATATATATAATATATATATATATTATATAATATATATATATATATATATATATATTATATTAATTATATATTAGATATATATATATATATATATATATATATATATATATCCTATATATTATCCGCTACGGAATCTCTTACAGTTCTTTATTTTTCATAAACGATTTAATGAAATACATGAAAAGCATAAAATACAAAAGCAAATGCAACCAACCCAAAACGAATTATTTTATTCCTCTGAAAAGTGAAACTGACTTGCAAATATATAATCAATATAATAATAATAAATAATAATAATAAGTAATTAATAATAATTAATATAATAATTAAATAATAAATGATAATTTTAATGAAATGATATATGATATTAATAATAATAATAAAAATAATATAATAATAATAATAATAATAATAATATAATATATAATATAATAATAATAATAATAATAATAATAAATGAAAGTATCAAAACAATATATCATTCTTCACTTTTTAAATTTCCAATAATAATCATAATATAAAATATAAAATAATAATAATAATAATAATAAAATCAATACATAAATAATTGAATGTATCAAAAATAAGATATATAATTCTCAGTTATGAGTTTTCCAATAATAATAATAATAATAATATTCAGTAGTAACATGAATAATTACGGAATAATAATAAAAAAATAATAAAATAATAATATTGAAGTAATCAAAAATAAATATATAATTCTCAGTTATGAATTTCCAAGTAATAATCATAATAATAATAATAATAATAATAATAATAATAATAACAATAATAATAATAATAATAATAATAATAATAATAATAATAATAATAATAATAATAATAATAATAATAATTAATAAATAATAATAATAATAATAATAATAATAATAATAATAATAATAATAAAACTTATTATAATAGTAAATATTTTCTTTGAACATTTGAAAAACGAACACGGTAACCCAGACCTAATCTCGTACAATTTCCAATTTTGACCATATTACACGTCGAGCAGAATAATTTTTTTGAATTGAAATTGGCTGAGTCTCAATAAAAAAAAGCACAAAACCAGTTTATCCAACATCAAGTACATCATGCAAATTGATTAATTTTTTTTGAACATTTTTTAGGTTTGAACTAGCATAAAATCTTCTCTATTGAAATAATTAATTAATTTAGGATTTTAGCATTAGCATTCTGTTATAATGATTTTAATTTGTTAGATTTTACTTTTATTTCTTATTTTGTTTTATCAATTAAATTAGTCTAGAACTCGTCTCTGATGATGCCTGAAGTGGCCAGGCGAAATATTAGATTAAAAGTTCAGAAAGCTGTTGTTCTATTCTAGTTCTAGAATAGTATTAGGAAGTTAATAATTGAAGCTGTTGATACTTAAAGGAAATTGGTAAAAGGCTGCCAAAGCTCAATTTTATACTAATGAAAAATAATTAATAATATAATAATAATAATATAATAATAATAATTAATAATATAATAATAATAATAATAAATAATAATACTCAATAATAAACTTAATAATAATAATAATAAATAATAATGAATCTAATAACAGAGAGTATTATTAAAAACTAAATATTTTCTTTTATTATTTTAAATAATCTTTTATTTTAAAAATTACGTCATATACTGAACAATGCATGACATTTTTTTTACCATCGTTTCACTTTCAAAACAAAAATTACGTCTCTTCGTCAAAATCTTTAGAGTATGTTTTTTTAATCATTTGTTTCTTTTATAATGTTTTGTAAAACAACTTTGTTATATTTTCAGACGGCCTCCCTCCCCCCTTCATTTGGGAGAGGCAGGAAATGTGACTAAATTTTATTAAACATGGATGATAAAATAATTTTACTAAAAAATGCAGAGTATAAGATTTAAAAATTACGTAGATAAAAATGAATAATTACTAACAATTGTATTCTACCTAATTGTTACTTAATGATTCTTGTGCTTGATGAGATCTTGCAAGATTTTCAATATCAAGTTCAATGTTAGTCAAGCGAAGCTGCAAGTCTCTTCTTTGATAATTACCAATTTATTTCGCTGTTTAGTTAGAAATTTGCAACCACTGAACTGAATCCTTCTCCACTAAGTATTGAAGAAGGTAAGAGCAAGGTAAAAGTAATCTTCATTTCCTGCAAAGTGTTAGAATACCTTGCTTCTTGGCATTTGGGGCCAAAACATTCTGTCGTATAATAAAATTGCTATTGAAGATAATTTCATATCATGTTAGCTCACAGCCCCCTAGAGCTTACTGCTCCTTAATCAAGCCCACCGCCATCCTTCCCAGAGGGAGCTATCGGCTAGGTAAAGAACCTATGTTCTATAGAGTTTCGATTTAATATAGGAGTTACCTTTCTTGAGCAGTCTATCAAGTCCATCACACAGAAGTTTCATAAGGATTAGGTGAGAGCGTCCGAGTTAGATTCTGAACTCATGCTCGAGTTTTAAAAACGTTATCATCAATAAAGATAAATGTTTTTAACTTTAGCAATTAAGCCTTAATGCCGAGAAGAACTTCATTCTGCAATATTACGATTTTGCTCATAATAACTTAAAATCTTCATTGGATCATCCTTTCCTGCCATCGAAAAATATGCTTCTAGCGTTGTCAATAACATAATTGTGGCCACAATTTTCTCCTGTTTATATACTTTCGTAAAAATTCGTAACTTGAATTAGACGAATTAATTCGACAAAAATAAATTTCTTCTCTGTCTAAACATGTGTCCAAGTCGCTACGCTGTCTGTGCACCTGAGATTTTTAAGTTCATGGTTTTCGTCGCAATTTATTCATATAACATTCCATATACACCAACTTAGTAAGTTAGAGTCTTCCGATAAGTTATCATCATAAACTAAACATGCGGTGACCTTAATCAGGTGAAAGCGAAATAATCAGAGGCTATTTTAAGCTCATTTTCTGTAAACTAATACGTATAGTGATAATTACACCAAGACGTGGCACCTGTACAGGCTTGGGTATTTGCTCTCTCTCAAATTCCTCTTTCTTGTATCTTTCTTGTCTGACTAATAACAATTAAAAAGTATTTATTACAGTACAATTATGGGGGAAAAAGTTATTCTTCAAGACTACTACTAATGACATTAGATCTAAATGCATAAAATAAAATAGATACATATATTATGGTTGAAAAAAAAAAAAAAAAACAATTTCGTTTTTTCTTTAAAAACCGCTTAGAAAGATAACGAGTCGTTCTTTTCCAGCTTCTCTTCTCTTCATCTCTCTCATCTCTCTCTCTCTTCTTTCTCTCGTCATTCTCGTCCTCTCTCTCTTCCTCTCTCATCTCGTCCTCTCTCTCTCTCTCTCTCTTATATATATTATAATATATATATATATATACTATATATATATATATATATATATTATATATATTAATTAATTATATATATATATATATATATTAAATAATAATAATATATATATATATAAATATATCATATATATATAATATCTATAAATATGGTCATTCCGAGGCATCTTACACTAAGAAAATTTTGAAAGGGAAATTTAACAAAGCAATTAAGAGAATATAAATTATTCCCGTTAACTTTTTTGGATTTATACTATATATAAAAAAAACAACACATTTAAATGTAATTTTGAACTTCACCATAGTCAAATATATTTATATATATTATATAATATATATATATATTATATATATATATATATATATATAATATATATATATATATATATATATATAATAATATATATATATATATTATATAATATATATATATTATATATAATATATATAATATATATATATAATATATATATATAATATATATATATAGGTCAGCTTTTTGTCCGTCATATGTATCTTTAAAACTATTAATGCTACAGTAAAACGAATTACATTTTTGGATATCAGCGTAAAAGAGTTAGTCCTGGAAAACTTTTTAAAAAATAAAAAAAGCGATTTTAAAAAAAGTTTAAAAAAATTTATTTAGAAGAGTAATTTTAAACTTATTTTAATTAAGTAACTTACCGTTGCCCTTTTCCTTTTAAATAATGGGTGGTGTTTAAAACTAAAGAAACCAAGCGGTATACCGCCCCGATGTCAGGAGTCGGGGGTCTCTCGGCCTTTCGGGGAACTACGCGGGTAGGATTATTTCCCCCCCCGGGAGGGTCTCCGGAACCCCCGCTTCTTTGGTATTTGGGTGTCGCGGGGGTTCCTCCGCCCCTCCCTACGGGATATGGAAAACCATCCCCCCCTATGTTCCCCGTCGGCTCGAGTTACCCCTACTGTGCCGTGTGTGTATATATATTATATATATTATATATATATTATTATATAAAAATATATATATAATTATATAATATATATATATTATATATTTTTTTTTTTTGATAAATTTATCATCTTACACGAACATATTTATTGTTTATTACTCATTTATTACATTAATTATACGTTTCAGGGCTAACGTTTTACGCTGATCCGAAAATGTATTCCTTATTTACTGTAGCATTAATAGTATTTAAGATACATATGACGGACAATCGAAAACGTTGGCCATATTATATATATATATTTATATATATTATTGAATATATATATATATTATATAATATAATATATATATATATATATATATATATATATATATAATATTATATATATATATATATGAAAAGTATACCCTTAACGGCCACAAGAACGGGAGCCGGATGAAAAAAAGTTTTCGCAGCACCGTACTGCCATCTATCTACATAAATAGATGTTCTAGAGGTGAAATGAGGCTTACGTAAGAGGTCCTATGTTATGTTATGTTATAGTTATGTAGTGTCTATGTTATGTTACGGTACTAGGTTCAGTTAGGTTAGGTAATAGAGGCTTAGGTTAGGTAGTTACGTTACGTTTACGTACTATGTTACGTTTCGAACGTTTAGGCACGTTAGTGTTACCTTAACATTCCTTCTTGATTAACATGCTTTTATTTTTAATTTAATCATTTATAATTATATTTTAAAATAATTTTAATACATAATAATCTTAATTAACATAATTTTACATTGCAAAATACGCTAGTAACTTTTAAAAATATCTCTTCAACAGTTACGGATAGCATGACCCTACACTATCTCTTCAAAACACACACTGAACGCGTAACACATCTTCTTTCCCATATATCTTACGTGTGAGTGGAGTGAATAAACGCGAAAAAAAAATTAGCTTCCAAGAAAATTTCCAAAATAAAAAATTAATTACTTTTGCAAAACTTCACGATTCACCTCTAAAAATTGTTATTTTATTTTAAACTTTTCGATTTGATATACGAGTACCTTTACTATTTACACTATTAAGTGTAACCGTTAAGTAAGTAACTTTTTGCGCATTTTCTGTATAATTTAAGAAATGTATATATGTGTATATTCGGTATATACATATATGTATTATGTATATATATATAGGCTTTATATATATATTTTTATTATTATATATATAATTTATATATAATATATATATATATATACATACCTACATACATACAAACAATACATATATATTTAAAGATATATATCAATAATATATATATGTATAGATATATTATATTAAAATATACTAATAATAATTATATATATATAATATATAATTATATCCTATACCACATATATATATATATATATATAATATTATATATATATATATATATATATTTCATTTCCAGAAACCAGCAACCTCCACCGGGAGAAGCCACAGGTCTCTTAGAGAGGTGATTTGATATTGTGTTCTGTTGGGAGTGTGAGTGGGGCACCTTAATAGGAGGTGTTCAACAGTTTCAGGTTCTGTTAAGCATCTTCGGCAGAGTGGGGATGGAGTTTCTTGAGGTCGAAACCTATGTTTGTAATCCTGAAGATTCGGGTGATGACCGGATCTTAATCTAGAAAGGGGGATTTGCATCTTTCGTGGGAATGTGCCTTGTGTAGAGGATATTTCGGGAGGGTGGGAGTTTATAAAGCTATTTTTTTGGGCGGTTGTTGAGGTATCGTTGCATGAAATGTGTGTAAATATGTTTTGATAGAGGAGTGTTATTTAGGGAGGGGGAATGGTTCTAAAGAGTTCACCGTAGTAGAGGGCTGCGGAGGAGGGAAGGGATCTTAAACGATGTACAGTGTGTGTTCTTGTAAATAGTTATAACATGGGTGAGAGGGATCGAGAGTCTTGGAGTAGAACTGAGTTCCTATCATTTTAATAGAATTGGTAGAATTTTTGTTTCTTCATGCAACCTGTAATTGTAAGCAGGGCTGTGTTTTGTATTATTTGTAGTTTATTTATATTAGTAGGGGAAGTTAGAGGATACCATACTGTTGTCCATAGGTGGGTGCACGATAACTAAAATGTTATGCGATAACCGTAAATCGAAAACGAAAACCTTATCATCGATAACCGATATCCGATAACTCGTGATAAAAATATCGCCGATAAGTCGATAACCGATAAATCGATAAATCCAAATTTTTTATGTATTTCATTTTATTATAAATAAAATGTTAAAAAAAACACGACTTTGGTTTTTAAGAAAATGTTGAAAATAAATTTATTACATCTTCTTTTCAACCCTATTTTAATTAGATTAGTAAACAGTGTTTTCAAACTGTGTGGCCGCGGACCCTGGCTGTGCCGCGAGTAATTTGCGGGTGCAGCGCTCAAGCGAAATGTCTTCTCAGTTCAAGGAAATTATTGCTCAGAAAAAAATTAAAAATTTCAAATCTTGTGGTATTTTTTTTCTTAGCCTTAGACTCTTAGAGAACAAATATTATAAATTATATTATACTATAATATATATATATTTATATATATATATATTATATATAACATATATATAATATATATATATATATATATATATATATATATATATATATATATATATATATATATATATAATATATATATATACTATATATATATATGATGGGGTGTTCGCGAATAATTTTGATTAAGCATATGGGTGCCTTTGAACCTAAAAAGTTGAAAAAAACTGTTTATAAAATATAAAATTTTTAAGTTTTTTTTTTACCGACACCGTACCAGAAAATATGGAAGGTATGCTACTTACTTTATATACTTGTAAAAAAACTTTGGATACTTATTTAAATAAATTTTATTTTTTTCCCCTTTTCTTCTCAGTGTTTTTTTAATAAAATTTTATTTTCTTATTGCTCTAATGTTATTAGTATAGATTCTATAATGTACGTAAAAAGCCAAAGATAAAGGTTAATAAGGGATTTGAAATGAAATCAAAAATTAGTTAATTACAATTTATCAATATAAAAAATATATATATGTAGATTCTGGACTTCTACAGCATTTGTATGTTCCCCTTCATAAACATGAGCATAAAAGTTTCATTGACAGAAGGAATTCCTCTAAGCTCTGTAGATATCTTTGCCAAGGGAGAACCAATCGCCTCCACGCAGTGATAGAGCATTGCAGTATTGTACCTTATAAAGAGACCAATGAGCACCTTCTCATTGTTAAAAGCTAGGCTGACAGGCTGTCTGTCGATTTCGCCTTTCAGCCACTTATTTACAATAGAGAGCAGCCTTTACTCTTGATGATCTTTGATGGACGTGACCTTGAGGTTAGTTCAGGTGTAATCATCAGCCTCACAGATTGCTTGAGTATAGTCCTTCTCTTCCGATGTCCTCATCCCTCACTGCTGCTGGTACTGTTGGCGTCTCGAGTTTCGTACGCCGCAAAAACTCTTCCACCTTCTTCTCCACCAGGGCCTTGACCTCTGACTTTTTGGTCATTGTTCTTCAAAAGCCCTCATACCACACAGGCGAAACTTGGGGTGGAAGGCAGTGGCCAGAAGGTACTCCTTATCTTCAAAGGTGCTGGAGAACCTCTTGTATATGACGTCAAGCAGGGTATTGACCAGAGGGTCGAAGAACTGGAGATTGGCATTGGTCTTCAAGTCAATCAGCTTTTTTTTGGTCACACAATGAGGGAGATGATCAGGCAGCCCAGATAGCACTGTTTCTCCCCTTGGATTTTATCCAGTGCAACGGCGACTGGTGCCATGACCTGATAATTGAAAGAGAAATATTATTATTTAATTAACTAGTTTTAAAATGGAAGCATTAGCAATAGCTAAAAAGTAAAAAGATATTAAGAATTGAAATAACGTCTCGCTAATATTTAGTTTATTTACCCTATCATATTCTGACATAATGTATATATATATACTATATATTATAATATATAGTATATATATTATATTATATATATAATATATATATAATAATACTATATATAATAATATATATATATATATATAATATATATATATTATATATATTATATATATATATTATATAATATATATGTATATATATATATATATATATATAATTAATGATATATATATTATATATATATATTATATATATGTAATATATATATATAATATATATATATATATATATATATATATATATATAATATTTTATTATATATATATATATATATATATAATATAACAAAAAAAAAAAAAGACCCATTATTGATTAAAGATTTTATCGGATAGCAAATAACCCGAAACCGTTATCGCGATAAATTATCGCCATATATAGTTATCGGTAGTTTGAAACAAAAATTATCGCGATACCGATTATCGCGTAAAAATTTTATCGGATAACAGATAACCCGAAAACTGTTATTCGCGATAAATTTATCGCGATTAATTTATCGCTATAACGGCCCACCTATTGTTGTTGTCATAGTTAGATTGTAGTTCTGAGAATTGTTTGAGTTGCTGACAGTGTGGTTTGTTTCATTACTGAAATTGTGTGGGATAAGGTTCGGAGCACATTGAATTTTTTTACTTACGTACTTATGGAGTTTTGACGTGTGTGGTGTAAGGTGAAGTGGGTGCGAATAAGATTATGTCCGAGATTTTTAGGGGTTTTGTTGAGGAATATGGAGTTGTTTAGGGTTACGTGTGAATGGATGGAGGTATGATTGGTGTCCTGCTCTATGCTCGATATATAGCATGATTCTCGGCGAGGCAACATCTGTTGATCGATAACCAAGCTTCTAGGTGATTTAGGCAAGTCTGAGTGAGGATTGTGGCAGTGGGTACTGAGAGGATCTGATATGGTTATAGTTATATGTCATCTGCGTAGATTATTATTTTTAATGGGAGTTTGGGTGTAGGATATCGGCTGTGTAAATAGGTTGACCAGAATGGGGATAGGAAAGTTCCCTGGGAACCCCCATTCTGTAGATTTACTCTTTTGGAATTTTGGTGCTTGCTGGATATTTTGAGCGTGCTTCCAGATATAAATTGGATAGCCTTTTTGTAATTGTTATGAAGGGAGAATGAATTTTTTTTGAATACTTATGTCTATAGCCAAGGAGTATTGTTTCTGTGGGAGGGTGTTTTGTTCATCCGGTTTTACCGATTTTATTTGCTGATATTAGTTACGAGGCTGTTTGAGGTCAGAGTGAGATTTTTTGAAACCGTGTCGATGGTTAGGAAGTGGAGGTAGTTTGGAAGTTTGGTGGGTATGATGTCTCCATTAGTTGCACAAAGAGGAGAGGAGTTAATATGAGGCTCATTATGAAGAAGCAAGTTGAATCCTTTCTTGCTATTTATTTAGTATGATAATTGTTTTTTTCCAGTATTGTGGAGAGATATAGTTGAGAGACCAGGATTTATTGAAGATATCAGTGATAAATGATATG
>JABUQX010017217.1:15000-32429 GCA_015478945.1 Trachelipus rathkii | reverse complement strand
ACTTATTGTACGAGGATGATTAGGCTTTGTGTGGTGAATTTGAAGAAAGTTTGAGAGGATTGGTAGAGAGGTTTGACAGGGTGTTTAAAAGGAGGGATTTGAAATAAAATGTACGTAAGAGCAAAGTGATAGCGGTAGGTGAAGAGAGTCCGAGTGTGAAATCATGTTGTATGAAACTGGAACAAGAAACTGGGCTTAAATAATTGGGATATATGCTGGATGAAAGGAAAACGGGTGATGCAGAGTATTGTAGGAGAGTTGTGAGTGGTAGTAATGTGGATGGGGCATTTTCATCTTTGGTGAATACGAAGGGATTAAGTCTTAAGTAGGCTATGGCTCTGTATGAGGGTATGTTGTTACTGATGTTAATTATTAATTGTTAATTGTTAGCGAAACTGTAGTTTGGAAATGAGGTATAGATCTAAGGTGCAGTCTTTTCAGATGGATAATCTTAGGGGGGTGTAAGGTGTGAGAAGAATTGATAAAATGAGGAATGAACGTGTTATGGAGCTATCTGGTGTGAAAAAAGTCGTGAATGTGAGAAAGGTTGAGAGAGTGTATTAATATGGTTGGTCATATAGAAAGGATGGATGACAGTCAGTTGGCTAAGGGTATATAGAGGTAAGTGTGTTGAGAATCGACCGTCTGGGAGACCAAAAAAGAGGTGGATTGAGTCAGCAAAATGAGTGTCTGAAGGAAAGGAATGTGTATTTAGAAGAAGCAAGAGGATTGGTGCAAATAGGAGTATATGCAGTGGGTTTGTGAGGGGCATATTTGTGGGTTTGGCCCAGGGCATGAACATTGGCCTTGACGAGATACCATAGTGGTGGTCTGTGGAAGTGTTGTGAAACTCTAGGGTAGATTATAGCTGCGAAGGGCTTGCACTTAAGGGTTTGTGGGGAAGGGGTAGGGTGGCTACTTCTTCGGGTTAGGTCATGTTTTATATATATATAATATATTACATATATATATATATATATATATACTATATATATATATTATATTATATATATATACTATTATCTATTATCCACTACAACCCCACCAATACCAACAACATATAACTATTATAAGATATAATATTCATATATATATATATATATAAACTCTTATAAACACACCTAAATCACACATGATTTAGATGATACTTATATTTATAATATATAGGCAGCGTCTGTTATAACCCTTAGACGTACCTCGGCAATTAACACACTAACATATGTTTCACTATGGAACATCTACATAACGACTCTTTACCTTGTTCTGACAAAGTTTGCCCTGGAATGTAAAAAAAAAAAAAAAAAAAAAAATACAAAAAAAAAATACAAAAATAAATAATATCTCATAACAACTACAATAGCTACAGCGAAAGGAATAGCATTTATTGAAATTCTGTTCTTGGAAATACTAAAAGTCTGTAAATCAAAACAATAAAGAAAACAAATTATTGTTAATATCTATATCGTAATACTTATTAGACAGGTCTATATAGACACACCTTATCTATTCCCCGACGTTTATCGCTTAAACAAAACCAACATAAATGCAAAACATTTCTATTAAATTTTGCTTTATACGGCACACTAGTGGGCGCGCGAGCCGACGGGGAACATAGGGGGGGACGTTTTCATTACCCCGTAAAGGGGAGGGGCGGAGTAACCCCGCAACACCCAAATACCATAAACAAAGAGCGGGTTTTCCGGAGACCCTGCCCCGGAGGGGGGGATTAGTCCTACCCGTAGTTCCTCGGAAGGCCGAGAGTCCCTCCTGACTCCATGCCCATCGGTGCGGTATACCCTTTGGGGTATTCTTTAGTAAAAAAAAACAAAAACAAAATTTAATAGAAAGTCTATTTACTTTAACGAGAACAAATAAAAGGTCTCTAAATAGGCCTTCTTTCATATTACTATAATTATTACAATATTTTTTTTTTTTTTTTTTTTTTACCATTTTCTATTTACAGTTTTGCTTCATTTACCTGAAATTATTCATTCGTCCGTTAGCTATTGTAGTTTTGAGATTTTTTTTTTTTTTTTTTTTTTTTTTTTTTTTTCTTTCTCATTTCCAGGGCAAACTTTCTGGTGACAGGATTCCAGCAATGTTACTTTCCCGTTTTACTTAGCTTAAGTTTTTAAGATACATATGACAGGCTATAACAGAGCTGACCTATATATTATTCTATATATGATTATTCTATGTCATACATCAATATATATGTCATATATATATTATACTATTATATATAATCTATATATATATAATATATACTATATATAATATATAATATAATATCAGTATATATATTACTATTATACTATTACATCTATATATATATATCAATATATTAGTATATTCTATATATATAAGCTGCAAATTCAATTGTACTATCACAGAAATTTGAAAATTCTCTATGTTTATGTTCGACACTCATGTAAAATTTTGCCTTACGCAAATTTTAACATAAAGTTCGACGAATATGTCATACTTTAATGCCTGAGAATCTGTTGAGCCTACTTAGTGAGATACAAATCATAGCAGCAAAATGAAGATTCACTTAAAATACTCTCTCTGAAACTCTATCCTTCAAACTCTCCCAATTACAAAAAAACGTAGCTTTCAAAGAGGGAGTCATAATGTTCAGTCCTGAAACAAGGCTGTCACTTGATCATCTGTACATTTGTGCCTTTAAAAAAAAATTGATTCTTTGCTACGAACCTGCTCCTTTTATGTTTGCGGCCTAATTTTTTTGAAAAACTGTGCGCTTTTGCGTGGGTCACGTAAGTTCTTTCCATACTCATTTGCGTCTTCTTGCCTTTGCGCCTTCATCTCTTGATACATTTTTTATACTTTTAAAAAGAGACTTTTATGGACACCCTGTATAACTATACTATATATATAATATACTTATATAATATATTAATATATTACTATTATATATATATATATATAATATTTCATATATATTACTATATATATATATATATATATATATATATTTATTATATAACTTCTCCGTACTAAAAATGACTCTTATTGAGTATTTCTACCCTCTGCGGTCATTGACTGGGTCCATAGCAGATTCGACCGCGAAGTCTTCGTACCCATATAGCTCTCCGATTGACTAAAAAGAAAGAAAATCGACAAATCTTCCTCAGTCGGTTCGAAACTAAAGTCCCCTACCCTACAGGACCACGTCCGCTCCTTCACCTCACGGAAAGATCCTTGTCGCGTTCTTCTCTTTAAGCTGTCTTGGCGTATGGTCAAGCCTTATGCGGTCCACTCTTCTGGCTCAGGTTCATCCCAGCAGGTGAATTACTCAATAGGTGGCATTTTTGTCATTGCTTATTACACTTCTGTGGCGCGTGTAGAAGGTGAGCAGTTACCTTTTATATATATATATATATATTATATATATAATATATATATACTATATATATATATATATATTCAGTTATATGTTTACCTATATATATATATATATATATATATATATACAAATACCATGTACGTCACTATATATATACATAAATCTATATATATATTATATATATATATATATATATATATATATATATATATATATATACTATATATATATATATATATATATATATATATATATATATTATTATTACTATTATATATATATATATATATACTATCTATCTTATCTCTCTCTCTCTCTCTCTCTTCTCTTACACTCTGATTTCTACTCTCATCTCTCATATATATCTCTCTTTCTCTTATCTCTCTATCTCTATAGTCATTTCACATTCTATATACTATATACTCCTCTCTCTACTCTAATCATATTATAATCTCTATCCCTATTCTCATACTCATTAATTCTATTTCTTACTTCTTATTTATAGCTTATTTAACTCAATTATGTCAATGGGATATCTATAAATTATATATTATATTTATATATATTATACTATCTTTCTAATATAACCGTTTTTCTACTTTATATTACTAAATCATCATCATCCATCATCATCAATCATCAACCTGCCACTTGTCTCCCTAGACATAGAGTGTTTCCAATTTTCCATACTAGTAGAACAATGACCTGAGTCTTGGGAACAAAGCCCACTTACAATCTCTCCTTCATACCATAGTGTGAGACCATCAAGTCAGTATCTCCCTCTGAATTTCTACACATCCTGACCCATCACCCACTCTTATCTCTCGTCAATGCTACGGTTAATTCCCTAGGCCATCGGCTTCACAATCAATCTGTCTCTTTCATAAACACTCCATTCGCTCATTTATTGTCCTCTATTTATGTACCATTCCTAAGGTATTCCTCCTGGGTTCTTAAAACATGTGGCTTCTGAGCTTGATTCTACCTCTTCTCCTGGGTCAAATTCTCTCCGTTTTCATCTCCTTGTATCTTCTCCCATCACTCATGGACATTACCTCACCTCTTGCTCGTCTCTCTAATAGTGCACTATAAGTCAAATACTTTGTTGAACGTAAAAAGTATATAGTGAGGAACTCACTCTCAACTACTTCTAATATATAAGTCTTTATTTAAACTTTTAAAACCTCCATTTCTATTCTATAAAGTTTTCACGACTCTCTATCTATCCTTCAACACGAGGATTTAGTAAACAATCTTTTTTTCTTTCACTTTACTAACGATTCATTATGATATCGTCATTATTTAGCTTTTCGTGATAGAAAATCATCTAACTGGTTAGGTATTTACTCCATTCTCTTTCCTATTTGACTTCTATTCTTCAGTAGTAATTTTTTATTATTATTTGACAGAGGTGGGTCAGGTAAACTTATATATATGATATATAAATATTCATATTTATATTTATATTATATATATTATATATATATATATATATATATAGGCACGGTATCGAGCTGACGCGTCTTATCTCACAGGAGGCGGTGATGAGACTTGAACGAGGTCGTCACTAGGGAGGTAGTTGATGGGCGTCGGCGGGAACTTACGCCGCGGCGCGGACTAGTCAAGTCACTAGGACGCTAAGACTGTCTCAAGTGGGGGCGCAGACTTGGCTTTAATAAGAGAGAAGACTTTAAATTTACAGCATGAAATATAAAAACAGTTTAATTGGAAGGATTTTTCACACAGAGGTAAAGATAGGTCAGGTAAGTAGTATGTCACCGAGCACCGTAGTGATTCTGGTGAGTTTTTATCTCACATAATCTAGTTATAACAATAATTTCATTATGACGAGTAGAGTAAATGCACTTACCTTATTATCTACGTAGGTCGACTCGTGTAAACACTATGCCGTATTATATTACTTATATTAGATAAAGAGATAAAATATAATCAGCCATATACTTCTAAGTTGCAGAGATGTATGATTCGAGGAACAAGTTGAAGACTTAAGAAGAGAGAGTTAAGAATTCTATTCCTTTCTATGTTTTAGTTTTAAGAGCCTTAGACCACAAATCCAAATATACAAAAATAAAGGATTGTGGAACCGGTAAGTTGTCAACAAATGTGAGAGCAATAATCCAAACAAGAATTGATAAGAAACTTATATAGCTGAGTAGCTGCGCAGAGGAAAATAATTCCCGCAGCCTTAACAGAACTAATATTCTATAGGTTCTTTTCACAGACCCGCTTACAGACCTAGTTCTCGATATGCGCATTGCCAGGATAATTTATTGAGGTGATGTGATTCAGGCATCAAAAAGATAATGCTTATTGTATTTAACTTCAACTGGGAAGCGTTAGCGACCAAGACGAAGCAAGACTTAAGGAGAGTACCTGGCACCTGTAATCTCGTTCATAGTGCGCACTCGACGCCATAACGGGCGCAAGGATATAAAGAAGACGTACGGAGTTTTTAAAAGAGAGCTCACTACATCTTGAGTCTTGACAAGGATTGCTAGTGACCGCACCCCACTCCGCACGTAGTTATCTCCGTCCTAAGATCCCACAAAAATTAATCGAAAGTGATGTTAGAACGTGAGAGTGCAAATTTTTAGATGACATCAAGAGGGAGCAGAAAATTCTTTGAAATCGCAGTCGCAAATTGGAGAGTTAGAGTCACCCTTCTCTCGACACGAGTGAACAGAGTAAGACATAATACAGGAGTGACTGGATGAAATCCGTTTGATCGAAGATTCAAGTAAAACTGATTGGATGATTTATTCACGTAACACCGTTGATAATTAAAACACTTGGAGGTGGACGTAAAAGCAGTTAGAGCAAACAAATTCGCGGAACACATCTAACGCACATAGAAAAAGAAGCGAGCGAATACAGAGTTCACACTTCAGAGTGCTGATTTGGGAGATCTCTGAGAGACAACCTAGACAAGAGTAAGCATAAGAGACAGAAGTGATACCAAAGGCAGGGAGTGGAACTTATGAGAGTCGAGATTGAGATACACAAAGCGCTCGTCCATAAGCCATTCTCATCGGCATCTGACATAGTACACAAAGCCTTTTTGAGGATTATCGCTTCTAAATAGCCGGTGAACCCACACAATACGAAAGACCAGCAATGTCTTTAAAATGTTGAGGCAGAACAAATAAGATCCTAATAATAAGACTAGGAAGGAACATGAGATAAGTCAGTTTGTATTACACTGCTGAAAATATTAATTTTAATTGTTCACGTACCGTTTTACGTAATACAATGTTGTGTCCTTTGAATCTAAAATAATATAATCAGTGTTATCATTAGACGCACACTTCAAATGTAAACATTCTCATATTTTGTATATGTAAGAGTTAATATATATAAAAGCGAAGACATGAATATATAGAGGAGTTTATATATATTATAAGTGAGTTGAAATAGGGACAATTTATATATTTTTGAAGGATCAGAGCGGATATCTTTTTTCAGGGATTTGGCTAAACATTATCGTAACGCTTTCACATTCAGCATTGAGGAAAAGTATTAGTATTTAAAGACATATGAAGAGTAGATGTTTGATGTGAGTGAGAAGTGCCATAATTCACGAGCAACTCCCTTCAAACTCACAGGGATAAGGTACAACTATAGCTATACCTTACGTTCACAGATCTCTATGAGATCTCATGTGACACCGGATCATGTGTAATTATAAGAACAGGTAGTATAAGATCAAATATAGTGAAACTACTGAAGGAGTAAGAGTAGGAGGAGGGAATGCTAAGGATAATAGTTCGAGTAGTGGAATTAATTTGTGCGGTAGTAACATATCGAAAACAATTAGATATAGATGTACCTGGTATAAAGAGTATATTGATTTAAACTATACCCCTTGTATGGGGGGGTGAGTGAGAGGTGAGTAGGTGAGAGTGAGTGAGTGTGAGTAGATACTGGTAACTATTCACAACTGGGTATAGTACCTTTTTTATTCATATTTCACGGTCGATCCTAGCATCTCAGTTTATAATAAAAATTTTGTAGTCCATTTGTTCTTTAAAAATTTTTTAATTAGAAGGTGTTATCCTCAAGCTTCTGTCACTGTAATAATAATGATGGCAAACTCGATTATGTTTATGTTAATTAAAACTTTTTTTCATTCATCCTGATCATTTATTGTATATATCACTATAATCCACTTCGTGTGAGTCTAATGTGTATTTCATCCTATTGACTGTCGGTAACCAAATATTTATAACTGGATATACACAAGGCATGGTCTGAGGCTTCCACCATTTATGCTTTTCTGAGATTCCATGAATATCGTTTATCGTTTTATCTCTATAAAAACTGAAGAAACGTAAGAAATAATATTATCTCACACCTTGCAGTTAATTACTCCAAAAACTGTAGTATAGGCTTTCTTCAATAAGATAAAATTACCCAGTTTATAAATCTTGGATTCTTAATCTTTCATGAAGTGAATTGAATATATTCTTAAATAAATAATATATATAATAATAACTATAATAATTCGCACACACTCAAACATTCTGATCAGTTACTTAAATTTTAAGATATCAGATTAGGTTATGGGAACGATATAGTTTGGGTTAAAAATTATATACGGTACATATTACACTTGTTCCCTTTCTAAAAACAAGCTTCTAAGAAGGTTGGGTATCTTCTTACCTTCGGAACTTCTCACTTACCGATCAGTTCTTACCAATATTATGTATAAGGGACGTGTATCTTCAATTAATAATAATAAACTTAATAAAATTATTGATTAATTTGCACATGTAACAAAGGTTATTGTACCATTGAGGAGTTAGTTCATCTATCATCTAAGTGACTGATGTACTTAGTACTTCACCATTGAATGAATTCAAGCGTTTTATAATGAGTGGCTATGATCTACTCCTTCTTATATCATTCTTTGTTTGGAACCACTTTATAGTGGTAATCTTTCTAGTGCACATACAACATACACTTTTTACACAGCAAATTGCTCAATTCATCTCTTCGCTAAATTGACAATCTCACATCGCTCTCTACTCTTAGGACAAAGATAACTATTTTGAGTTATCTCATACATCTTTTTTTCTTCTAAAACAGTATATAATTTGGACTAAAGAAATTATTACAAAGACACATATTCTCCTTTAATGTAACATATATAGGTATGAACGATATACTATTATATCCTCCTCTGATGCAATCTCGTTGCGAACTGTGTTCTTTAACATCAACAGTTCTCATTCTGTAGTCTTATGTATCCAAACTCGTGAGTCTTCTACAAAAAACATTAAAAATCGCTATGTCATATTTCATAGCTAACCGAAAAACTAGACTATTCTCACCTTAGTTTGTGTTCTATGTTCACCTATTCTTCTTATGACTTCAACTAATACATTTCGTGTGAGAGATTTGGAGATCAATCATTTATCTGGGACAAGGATTCGGTCACTACTCTTGTGAGTTTTAGCAAACCTTAGTGATCTGTTTGGATTCTGGTTCGATCTATTTGGTTTGAACACTACAAACAGAGCTTACCCCTGATGACTGGATCATGTCGGAGTCTCGAGAAGTCAGGTTAGGAGCAAACGACGGCCAAGGAGTTTTTCAGAGGTTGCTATAGTCATTGACAGTGCGTGGAAGATTGAGAGCCTATGACTAGATCATCATTTATTTTTGTGGCGGTTTCCAGTACTATTACACATAGAGAGGAACAAAATTAGAGTGGATTTTATTCTGAAAGAGTGTCCAGCCTTCAAGGGACTTTTGATTAGATTATTTGAAAAAGGTTAATTTAATTAGTAGAAAAATTCATAACTGACATTTATTAATGTCTATTTATTTGACTTATAAATAAGATAGAAAAAGATCTAATTTCTTCATTGAATTGATTAAAAATTATAAAATAATAAAAAAATTATGAGAAGTCAAAATGCGTTTGATTAAATTAACTAACAAAATATTATTTTTTATGTGTCGACAATCTGTGTTAATTCTTGTTCAGAATCTTTACAATACTAGAGCAATGTGAGATAGAGAAGTACAGATTTTTTTACAAAACAAAAAGTTCTAATATGTATTTTCTTCTCAATTTTTGTTTGGGATAATATCATTAAAAGGGCAGACTTTTATAAGCTCAAATAATAGAAAAACAATGTGAGGAAAATGTGTTGAAGGGCGGTAGAAAAAGTCTGTGAATGCGAATGAATACACCAAAGTTTCAGTGCTATGAGACAAATAGATGAAACATTTTAAGCTTAGAAAGGCCAAACACGTCCAAAGAAGATTGGAAAAAAAAAGCAAATTTAGAAAGAACAATGAGTGGTCATGTAAAAGTGAAATAATTACAATATATAGTTCCATTCCAACTAAGAAACCACAAACCAAATGTAAATTTATACAACTACTAATGCATAAAAATAAATCGCCAGACAAATACGAAACTAAAAATTCATTTAAAATTAATGGTTAAGGACACCTACTTATGACACGGCCAAATATTTCCTGTTAACGAATGATGAAGCAGATAATCCGATGCTAAATCCCAAATTGCAACATTCTGCTTAAGAGGTACAAACACTCCAAGAAAGAGGTTTATAGCTTGTTGTTTTTCTTGGTCTAAATATTATATTCTTATAAATTTTAAGGTATCATTATAAAGATATAAATTTATATAACTTGAATAGGAAGATACTTTCATCTGATTACTATGTATAAATTAAAAAGTTCATAAAATCTTTGCATAATTAGACTACTGAGTAGGTCCTAAGCATTAATTAATAAAATGTCACATAGAAATTATGTATAAGTTCAAATTAAACCATCTTTATTAAAAACACACAAACTACTAATGTAACACGAACACTATTTAATTGTAATTAAAATCAGTTACCTGAAAAAGTATTGCTTAAGTATCTTGATAATGACTGCATTATATCATTCCCTTGACTGGTCCACGGAGCAGTTTTACGGTAAGTTGCAATGCGATGAACAAGTTGCGAACCACCGTACTGTAAGGCTAATGTATCTCCATGATCTTCATACATTTCTTCGAGCATTCGAACGCAGGCGCTGTCAAATTCGATAGAAGGTTTTTCCAAAACACCCAGAGTGTATAACTGAAGAGTTTTATATCATGTAAAATAAAATTAATCTAAAAAATTTGAATCTAAACCAACATTTAAATTGAATCAATATAAGTTACAAATTTTAAATGTCTATGTCTATTCTTGAAACTTGTTTTTTTTTTTTGTTTTTTTTTTTTTTTTTCAAAGAAACCTTTTACTTTAGGATTTTGCATTGACAGGTATCAGGTCATCCCATAAGTGGCATCCAAATGTTGGGTCAGAAAAAAAAATTAGAATCTCATGTGAAATTAGTATTTAATAGAAAATATGGGTTAAAACAAAAAAGGTATAAGAATTTAATAATATATAGGAATTTAATCAATACATAAGTTTCATAATTATCGATAACTTTCATCCAAAAATTGATTCACAAGTTATTTTAAATCAGTTTGGAAATGAAATTAGTACATAAAAATAGTGCAAAATAAAAGTTAATTTTTAAAAATGTTTCTTAGTTGTAACTGATATCCCGATGTACTTACGGAAGCTTACGCTTTAATATTAAGCCAAAATGTAAAATTTTATAATTCTACCGAGAAGATACCTCAAATAATTGCCAAAATAACCCTAATGGTCAAAATTAGAACTTAAAAGTGGTACAAAATGAAAGTTAATATATAAAAATATATGTTTCTTGGTTGTAATTGATATCCCTTGTACAGTCGTGGTCACAAGTTTGTTCACTGAAGACTTTCGTGTTGGTTTTGAAAAGTCTTCAACGTAAAAATGGCGTTTTTCTTAATGAAATTGCTATTAGACTATATATTCTCTTCCTTAAAAAAGAACTTGCGATCACAGTACCTACGGAAGTCTACGCTTTAATACAAAGCCTGAATGTAAAATGTTTATAATTCTAATGAGACATCTCAAGGACTTGCTTAATAAAGTTTTTATAAAAGTCTTATGGTTGGAGAAAAAGAATATATAGAGGATAGTTTTCACCTCATTGTTTGTGCGTGTTAAGAACTAATCCATCAAAATGATTCTGCAAATTCCAGAAAAGGTGGCAATATGATGTAGCAAAATTGGGGGAATAAGGAGTGCAGGAATTTCTCCAAGCCGAGGTCTTTAATCTTTTCACATGCAATTTTTACTGTCTAGAACCGTGAATTATCTTGATAAAACATCACATATTTGCAATTGATCATATCAGACCCCTGATCCTTTAATAAATGTTCAAAAGCTATGAATGCTGACAACAGAAATCTGTTGTAATCGTAATATTGACTGATGGCAAATCAAAGCGTATTACAACAAAACAATCCCCCGAAGCACTCAAAACATTTCCTTTGACGGTTTCATTTTCACGTTAATAACTATGTAAATGTATTCTCTTATGTGTCATCATCTGAACTATTTATATTAGGGGCGTGTTAGGTGTGAAAAGAATTGATAAAATGAGGAATGAACGTATTAGAGAGTTGTGTAGTGTTAAGTAAAGGGATAATGAGTAGAATAAATGAAAGTATCGTACGTATGATAATTTTGGTTTGGTTCATTGGAAGGATGGATGAATAAGTTCGGTTATATTAGGTTAACGGATGATTATAATAGTGGTTGAGATGTAGGCGGGAATCAGCCGCTCTGTGGAGACCGTAAGAAAAAGTGGATTGAGTCAGTAAAGGAATGCCTGGAGGAGAGAAATGTGAGTTTGGCAGAGGCGAGAAGAAAGTGCACAATAGGAGTGAATGGCGATGTTTTGTGAGGCGGTATGGTTGTAGACCACCTGGGCCAAGGGATGAACATAGTGAGATGCCATGGCGAGATGCCATAGTGAGGGTCCGTCGCGGTCCCGTGAAGCTCTAGGGTGGATTTTCTGATTGCGACGAGTTCTCACTAAAAGGTATAAAGGGGGCGGTAAGGCTGGGTTTTCTTTTCGACTTGCGTCAATTCTTTCTACTACTTTATGTTTTTCCACTACTTTTCTGTTTCCGGTGCATGTTACGCACCTTACCCCCACTCCAGTCTTGGGGAGAGAAGGTGGGTGATGATGATGATGATGATAAAGAAATTATTATCAAAATTTTCAATATCACATTTCGAATCTTACTTATGGAATGACCTAAAATTTTCTATTTCTTTTTTAAATCCCTCCCTCCCTCCCTTTGTACACGCTTATATAGGGTTCAATGGATTTTGTCAAATCTTTCCTTAACTAACTAACTAACTAACTAACCTGAAAAGCAAGGGCACATTTTCCCAGGGAAAATTGCGCTGTGTTTGTTCTGTCAAGGCAATCCACGCAGTTGACTCTAACAATGCCCGTTTGATAGCGGCCTTTCTGTTCCAAGGTATAAATCCTGAAAAGGCAAATCAACTAAACTCTAAAAATTACGGTACATATATTTTTTTTCTTCTAAATTTGGACACTTAATAAAAATTTTATGCATTTTGTTTTACTACATCTATTGACATCTTATTTCATAAAATTAAAATAGCACATAGTGCTTAGCAATGTATAAGGTTTCTGAAATGAAACTTCAATTATTTTTTTATTTTAAAGACAAAATAATTAAAAAAAATTGTTTTACCAGAAGTTCAACATTAAGTTATAATACCATATGAATTGCTACGAGAATGGGAATTTGTTCTTATCAAATATAACGAAAATTATGATTGAAAAAAAAATAAGCAAAATTAGAATATAAGATAATTTCCGTACCCTTTTTTACCGTAATTTTTATCTCCCGATACGCTTACTCTTTCTAACTGCTTATAATCTGGATCTGGATCAAGATGATTCATGTAATAAGGAGGATGACTTTGGAAAAATCCTGTTTTCTTAATGCACTGGTAGGAAATTTTAGCAAGGCGGCTCATAACATTTTCTTTCTTACTAAAGAAAAAAAATAAGTTTATTAAAAAAGTTAAAGTGCATGTACAAAGATAATGGAGTTGTTCATTGTTTTAATATTTTCTACTTAAATTAATTATACAACTGATCTAGTCTCTCCATTCTTTTAAACTTTATAGTTATTAAATGTTAATTAATTTACAATGAAAGCATGAACTATAAAAAAAACACTTGTGGATCATCATAATTGAAAAAATTTAATTGGACAAATTATTAGTAAAATTTAACCATTTTAATTTAAGAGTATATTTACATACAATAAATTATTATTATTATTATTATTATTTTATTATTATTATTATTATTATTACTTAATATTACCATTATTATTATTATTATTATTATTATTATTATTATTATTATTATTATTATTATCTTCCTCCTATCTCCAGATTGGGGGTGAGGTACGTACCATACATCGGAACAGAAAAGTAGTAATAGAACATGACAAAAGTCGAAAAGGAAGGCCCCCTTTTTACCGCCTCCTATATAACCCCAGTGAGAACTCGTCGTACTCACAAAAAAAAACACCTTGAGGTTTCACGAGTTCGCGATGGACCCTCACTATTGTATCTTGTCAGTTTGGTTGTTCATCTCCTGGGCAAAGCCCACAACCGTACTCCTCTCACAAAACCCAGTCATTCACTCCTGTTATTCACCTTTCTTCTCGCCTCTGCCATACTCACATTCCTCTCCTTCAGGCATTCATTTTCTGACTTAATTCACTTTTTCTTCTGTCCCCCAGCCGGTCGATTTCCAGCACACTCACCCCTATCCATCAGCTTAACCAACCGACTACCATCCAGCCTTTCCATATAACCAAATCATCTCAATGCATTCTCGTTTATGCTCTCATTTACGCCTTTCTTCACATCACACCTTAATGTGTCCATTCCTCATTTTATCAATTCTTCTCACACCTAACACGTCCATAAGATTGTCCATCTGAACACTTTGAACCTTAGATCTACACCTCCAATTCCACACCATAGTTTCACTACTATACATTAACATAAGTAACAACATTCCCCAGGTTTGGCAAAAACTCTCTAGCGCACTCAATTGAACTTGCGTGCCTTTCACAGCCCACTAAGCGATTTAAGGTTGCTACCAACCAACCTTCCTAACTACATTCTGCATCACATGTTCCTTTTTCATTGTCCACATTATAATTCCGGCAAATTTTTTTAACTATTAGATATCCCAAGGATAAACGACAGTATCTAACATGAGGCTGGTACACTACAGCTTTGGCTCTCCTCACTCACTACCTTAACTTTACTTTCTCTACATTTATCTTTCAAACCCCCTTACTTGCGTGAGCATCACTCTGCCATATGTGTAGGGACAGGAGGGTCAGTAGTTCTTTCTCAAATTCTCTTCAGATTCACCACACAAAACCAAATCATCCGCATACATCCACATACTTCTCTTGCACTACTAACAAAGACATCCCTCATTTGCGTCCAGATTTGTTCAGTCTCATCTTGTTTCCCATTTTCTAAGAGTCTGAATTAGTGGTTTCTCTATATGGTGCTCTCTACATAGGTTTCCCTTATAATCTTGTCACTTAACTTCTCGAGCGTCTTGAATTATTCTACCCACTTATGGGTGCGCTCTTCTCCTTCTCATCCCATGCCCCCATTAACGTGTAGATCAAACATAAAACAACATAATGATCTGATATTTCCATTCTCAACCCCTCACTGACTTGACGTCCATCACCTACTTCAACATTTCCTTCTTTACCAACACAAAATTAATCATACTTTTTTTCACTTCGAAAACATCTCTACCCACCCTAACTTTCGTATACTTATTTAGTAAGAAGAAAGATGCAAATGAGAGAATAAACGAGTGTGTATTAAGATGGTTTGGTCATATGGAAAGACATAGATGATAGTCCCAGCTATGGTTAAGTGAATCGTATGATGTCTGTTGAGTTGTGCCTGGAATTAATGCGACCGGCTTATGGACCAAAAGGAAAAGTGGTATTCAGTCAGTAAAGGAAATGTCTTGATCATGGAAAGGAATGGCGAGTATTGCCAGAGCGCGAGAAGAAAGGTGCATAATAGGAGTGAATAGCGGGGTATTGTGAATGGGTATGGTTGTGGACCTGGCTCAAAGGGATGAACCGTACATTGACGAGATACCACAGTGCGAGTCCGTCGCATTCTTGTGAAGTCCTAGGGTGGATTTTTCTTTACTGTGATGAGCTCTCACTTAATTAAGGGTATAGAGGGGATGTTAGGTGGGTGGAGCTTTCCTTTCGATTTACACCATGTTCTTCTTCTTAACTATTCGATTTCGTGCATGTTACACACCCTACCCCTCATCAAGTGGGAAGCGTAGGGATGATAAAGAAATAAACATAAATGAGAAACACACTTACTCTTTATTAATTCTCGCCATATCAACAGATATGTGTTGTATTTTGTGCTTTGGAGGCAAAGTAACATTGAGTTGCTGGATGAGTCGCTTGTATTCATCATTCAATATGGATTCGTGTCTCTTTTTCTCTCTTTTCTTCACAAGATTCAAAACAATCATTGGTGACCCGAAGCGCCTCATCAGTTTATTAAAATGTTTACCTTTATATATAATATATATATATAGGTATATATTAATATATATATATATATATAGTATATATATATATATATATATATATATATATATATATATATATATATATATATATTAATATATAGTATATATTATATATATAATATATATATAATAATAATAATAATAATAATAATAATAATAATAATAATAATAATAATAATAATAATAATAATAATAATAATAATAATAATAAGAATAATAATAATAGTTCACGGTGGCTTAGTGGATTAAAGGGAGACTTCCCTCGCTTAAAGATCGAAGTTTTCCTCTCGCGAGATCGAAATTTCGCAAAATCTAGAATTCGAACCTTGGTCTTGGTCTGTCTAACTGGACGGGGTACAAAACGCTGCAGTCGGTAGGAATATTTAATTACAGTTTAGGGCATAGTGAATTATATTAATCTCTATACTCATACGTCACTAAAACATAGCCAACACATACAACAGAACAGTCTATTTATTATAACATACAAAATCACATTCTCTCTCTCACATGATTTGAAATTATGTCCACGGTGGGTAGAATTTCCAAATTCGTTGAGTCGAAGCAGAGCTTGCTATCAAGCCTAGATAATCTGCGCACTCCAATCCACTTGGTTAGGAAATATATAAAACAAAATTTCCCCCTGACCAAGAACCTACTGCGAGTTTGAGCTTTGATGATGCCGTCTTTCAATTCTTAGCATCTATCACTATATTCCAATGTTCTTAGTAATTGTGTTGGTAGCAGCTGAAAAATCTTTGCTTACAGCGTTCGCAGAATCAGGGTGATCTTTCATGACTGTAAGTACTTATTCTTTTTTGTGATTTGAATACTGTAACATATCTATGCCTTTTGACTGCAAAGCATTTGCCACCGACTCCAGTAACGCGAAATACTTCGCTGTAAGACCAAAATGACAATGAACTGAGACTTTGTCACAGCACATTGCAAATGAAGGGCAATTTTTTTCATTTATTTCCCGTTGTATTGCTACTGTCTTCTGATAACCTTTGCAGTCCTTGGATGACGACCAAGAAATATTTCTTGAATATGGAAATACATCTGTATTTATGAGACCAATTTGTCTCACAGAACGCTGGGATGTTTGGGGCATACTTTCATTGAAGAACAGATTTATTATGAAAATCGTGTAAAGTATTTCCGGGACAAAACTCGAATTGTTCACAACAAAGTTCAGTTTTTGAACAGCACAGTTAAAGAACAGTGCTCTCTTATATTTCATTGCAAAATTATATGAACACCATCTTTCCCTACCATAGCTGAAACAGTCTAACGCATTTATCTGCATCAAAACCCTAGTTTTGTAGGAACCTATCTATCATAGTAGCTATAGCTTTAGCATCCAATGCTGCCTGTTCCACAAACCCGAGAAGCCCTTCACAACTTCCCTTTTTTCGTAAAAATATCATACACCAATTGACAACTGCTCCTTTCATGATGTATC
>JABUQX010017217.1:0-10000 GCA_015478945.1 Trachelipus rathkii | reverse complement strand
GGGTGGCAGGAGAAAATGAGAATGGTAGAGGAAGTGATTGATTCCCTCTTTGTGAGAGAGGTATGTGTGTAAGAAATACTTTCTTTAAACACAAGAGTATCCATAAGTATACTAGAAGTTGGTGTAGAGTAGAGATGGTATCGAAGGTGAAAAGTATGATTTTGTGTTGGTGAAGAAGGAGATTTTGAAGTATGTGTTGGATGTTAAATCAGTGAGGGTTTAGAATGGGATTATCGGATCATTATGTTTGTTTCTATGGCAAAATTAAGTTAGTGGGAAGCTGTTGGATGGAAGGAAGGTGATACGAAAAGAGTAAAATAAAGTAAGAGTGAAATTAAGTGAAGCAAGACAATAAGGATAAGTATGTAAGGACGCTCGCAAGTAATAAATCAGTTGAATATGAACAAGTTGATACTGAACAAATCTGGGGAGCAAATGAAGGAAGCAGGTATTTAGTAGTGCAAGGAAGTGTGGATGTGCACAAAAGTGAGGAGTAAAATATTAACAACAGATATGGTGGGAATGAAGAGGTGATGAAAGCGGTTAAAAGAGTAAAAAAGAAGCCCATTAGTTGAATGTGCTAAGCCAAATGATGAAGTTTCAAGAAAGATGCTTGGAATTCTGGGAGGAAAAAAGGAATACTAAGGTGCATTTGTAGGAGAAAACAAGGAAGTAAATGAACAGTTTGGAAGGAGGATGAATGAGGACATACCAGGGAATAGGAAGCTCTTCTGGAAGGAGGCGCGAAAAAGAGTTAAGAATGGGAATAAAGAATCTACTTAGAATGTAGATAGGGATGGTACTTACTTTTTGTAGCTGATGGGAAATGGATGTGAGAGTGTGTGGAAAGAACACTTTGAAAATCTATATAATATTGGCAGTAATGAAGAGGTGTTAGTGATATTGTGGTTTGATGAATTTGCAAGAAAGAGATAGATATTTTGGGGATGAGGTTATTATTAGGAGGAGGTAATGGGTAGGGTGAGAAAGTTGAAAAATGGTAATCTGCAGGTATAGATGAGATTACTGGTAGTGAAATGATCAAGAGCGGAGGCGAGATGGTGATTGGTGATTTGGAAGTTGTGTAATAAAGCGTTTATGGAATTTATAGTTCAAAGGGATTGGAGGAGAGCAGTAATAGTACCCTTGTATAAGGGTAAAGGAGAAAAGGGAACTGTAGAAATTATAGGGAATAAGTTTGTGAAGTGTTGTAGAGGAAGGTATATGCCTGGTATTTTGGTCAGAAAAAGTGCGTCAGTGACTGAGGGACTGATTGGTGAAGAACAAGGTGCGTTTAGGGTGGTAGAGGATGTGTGGATCAAATCTTTACATTGAAACAAATGATTGAGAAAATGAGGGAGAAGAAGAATAAATTAAATTAAGTTTTATGGATTTACAACAGTCGTATGATAGAGTTAAAGGAAGCTTTATGGCGGGTATTAGTGATATATGGTGTTGGTGGTAGGCTTCTGAATGGAATCAAAGTATGTATGACGATAGTGAAGCATGTGTAGGAATAAATGGGTGTCAATGGTGATTGGTTTAGGACTAATAGCGGAGGGATATGTTGTGTCTCCTTGGTTATTCAATTTTGTATATGGATGGGGTTATGAAGGAATTCGAGGTGGGGATGGCAGGAAGTGGTTTAGAATGATGGAGAATGGAGATGAGTGGAGGGTGCCTTACCTATGCGGATGATTTGGTTCTGTGTGTCGAATCTGAAGAGAGTTTGAGAGAGATTGGTAGAAGATTTGGCAGAAGGTGTGTAAAAGGAGGGGTTAGAAAGTAAACGTAGATAAGAGTAAGGTTGTTGTGAGTGAGGACAGTCCTCAGTGTGAAGTTATGTTAGATGGTGAGCAGCTGGAGCAAGTTCTGAGTTTAAATATTTAGGGTATGGGTTGATGAGAAGAGAACGGATGATGCAGAGTGTAGTAGGAAAGTTGTGAATGGCAGGAAGGTTGCTGGTGCAATTAAATCGTTGGTGAATGTAAAGCACTAAGTCTTGAGGTGCAGTAGAGAGTCTTACATATGGGAACATGTTTGTTACCTGTGTTGTGTATGGTAGTGAGACTATAGTCTGGAATAAGAAATATAGATTTAGGATTCAATGTGTTCCAGATGGACATCTTAGGGGCATGCTAGGTGTGAGAAACATTAATAAAATGAGGAATGAACGTATTAGTAGAGAGTTGTGTGTGTGAAGAAAGGGGTAAATGAGAGAATAAATGAAAGTATGTTGAAATGGTTTGGTCACGTGAGAAAGGATGAATGATAGTCGGTTTGGTTAAGCGGATGTATAGTGGAGAGTGTGTTGAAATCGACCGGCTGGGACCGAAAGTGGATTGAGTCGGTGAACGAATTTCTGAAGGAGAGAAATGTGAGTTTGTCAGAGCGAGAATAAAGGTGCATGATAGGAGAGAATGGCGAAGTTTTGTATCAGGGGCATGGTTTGCTTGGCCCACCTGGGCCAAGGGATGAACCCTTTTATTGACGATTTACCATAGTGAGGGTTCGTCGCAGTCCCATGAAGCTTTAGGGTGGATTTTCTGTCTGTGACGAGCTTTCACTAATTAATGGTACAGAGGGAGCGGTAAGGCTGGGCTTTCTTTTCGACATTTGTCATACTCTCCTGCTGCTTTTCTTTTCCGATGCTTGTAGCGCTCCTTACTCCCAATCTTGGGAAAACATGGTAGGTGAAGAAAGAAAGAAAGAAAGAATAACTAATAACTCCAAACCTGTACAAAAGATGTAAACCTTCCGTGAATGTGAGAAGATATATGAGCATCGTGAACGATCTGTTCAGTTTCAACTTCATTTGCAACGTCACCCTGTAAAATTAATTCAACTAAGCTAAAAATAAAATAGCCTTAAATTGTTTATACTAGGATCACGTAAAATGTGAATATTTTATATTCTATGATTATTGTTTTGTGAGTGGGTTATGAGATTAGGTCGTTGATTGTGGGTTGAATAATGTTTATGAGTGCGGATGTAGTTGAATGATTTTGTTTGAAACCGTGTTGGAATTTGTGTTTGATGATGCGTGGTTATGTTTTTTCTAGTAGTTTGCATTATGTTCATAATAGAGATGGGGCGATACGATGAAGGGTCAGAGGAGTCTTTTGACTCTTTTCCTGGTTTTAGTTTGTGTATAACGATAGTTTTTTTCCAGATAGGGGGAATGAAATTTAGGCTGATGGAACTATTATATATATGTGCTAATTGAGTTAAAACTGTGTTCCTTAAATTGTTTGAGAATGTTTGTTGAATGTTGTTTAGGCAGTTGCAAGTGAGTTTTTTATTGTCTTTGTTATGTTTTCTAGGTCAGTTGTGGTTATTTCTATTTCTTGAGAGCTTTGATGATTTTCCTGTTTTGATGGTGTGTTGGCATTTGACTCTGCTTTATGAAGTGAGTTATGAGAATGTTTGCGTGTTTTTTGTTGGATTGGGGGTATGGTGTGTTTGGGTTTGTGATGGATTCGTGAGTGTGAGTTTGTTTGTTGGTTGAGTTTTTCAGTGTATCTATTATTTTCCACATTATATATATATATATATATATATATATATATATATATATATATATATATATATATATACTACTATATATATATATATATATATATATATATATATATATATATATATATATATATATATATATATATATATATATATATAACTATATAGTGATATATATATATATGTATATATATTTCTGTGTATCTATTATTTTTTTATATATATATATATATATATATATATATATATATATATATATATATATATTACCTCACAATTAGCACCCCTTTTGAGAAATCTTGTTCCAGCATAAGAAGCAGATCTTCTTGCAATTAGTGTAAGAAAAAAAGGTCGACCATAAACTGATATATTACTCTAAGCAATAAACAAAAAATTAGCATTATAAATAAATGTAAAATTATTTAAGCAGTAACCTATGACCTTCTTTAAGGTCTTTTATAATAAAGATGGTATTAAGAAATCGATTAAAAAAAACATTACAGTATTACAACTTTAATATATATATATATATATATATATATATATATATATATATATATATATATATATATATATATATATATATATATATATATATATATATATATATATATATATATTATATATATGTATATATATATATATATATATATATATATATATATATATATATATAACAAGTACTCTCAAAAATTGTTACAAAATTGATGTTGCTAAAGCCTGGTAAGAAGAAATTAGTATATCCAAGGTGATAACTTATGGTTTCATTACGTAGCCTCCCAACTTTAAGGATAGACACTGTTTTTGTTGATTCTATATTAAGTAACTATGAGTAGGGTGATAAACAAAACTGTGTTGCTGTTATAGCATTACATGAGTGTGGTATAGAAACTGAGTGTCATTTTCAAGACTGTAACAGCTAGGTATTAGCCAGATGTTTGTGTATCGTGCAGTAAAGTATACGAGGACAATGGTGATTTGAAAGAACGTCATAGGTCTGATAGGTCGAGTTCTGATCAATCACAGCAGGCTTTCAAAGCCGTAAAGCCATGAATTGACCAAAATCCTCTTCGTAAACATTACATGTCATGTGAAATGCAGACACCAAAGAATTTCATGTCACGCATCGTCAAAGAGAACCAAACGTTAAAGGCTTACAAAGGACGGACCGTGCATTTACTCACAGATGCCCTAAAGAAAAGTAAGAGAGAAAATTCTATACACCTGTTGGCTGAGTACACGCATAATCGTCACCCTAAAAAACTTTACTATGGAGAATATTTTAATAAACAAAATTGGGCGTATGATAGATCATCTAAGGAAGCGTCCGGATTTGTACAAAGTATTCAAAGAGGTCATCAACCGGTCTCTGTGATGATTTGGTAGAGAGTGAGTTACGATGGGTCACAGACATCCATTTTTGTGGAAAAGGTGTTAAAACCTCGGTGGCTGTGTACAAAGCAAACCGTTCTGGAAGATCTAGTAAAACCACTAGGTCAAATCCTCTTCCAAAATGAAACATGATCCTACCAGCAGGATTCAACATCCGCACATAATGCAAGGTCTACTCAAGCTTGGCTCAAGGACAATGCTCCCCGTTTTCTGATGGTGGAAGAGAAGATTGACGATTGGCAATCTGGCAGGCCAACTCTTAATACTTTGGATTACAAACTATGGACAGTTTTAGAGATAATGATCAGCTCAAGACGACACCCAAACATTAGTTCTTTAAAGCGAGCTCTAAAAGATGCGGTGAAGAATTTTCAGACGAAGGTCGTGCATGCTGCAATAGACTACTCACCAAACAGATTTATGGAGCTAAAGCAAAAGGCGGCCATTTTGAATGATTTGTATTTTTGCATTAATAAATACTTGTAGATTATATCGTGTAGATATTAAATTGAACTGCTTATTTGTTTTAATTTAACTTTATTTGTGGTGTGTAGAGTACTTGATATATATATATATATATATATATATATATATATATATATATATATATATATATATATATATATATATATATATATATATATATATATATATATATATATATATATATATATATATATATATATATATTTATATATATATATAATTAGTCAGAAGGAATATACTCATCTATATACCTGAGCTACAAAACCTTGTGTAACAGAAAGAATCCAGGAATGATGAGCTTTTTCCCGCAAAGGTTCTAAGAGATAATTGTTCCACACAAACTTCCCTGAATGCTTATTACGAATACCATAATGTATTTCATTTTCAGGGAAAGGTTCCACTGTAGGTCTACAAATTTAAATATATATATATATATATATATATATCTCTACATATATATATATATATATATATATATATATATATATAATATATCTATATATATATATATATATATATATATATATATATATATATATATATTTTCTTTCTTTCTTCATCTTCCTTTTCTTCCCAAGACTGGAGTAAGGTGCGTGACAAGCATCGGAAAAGAAAAGCAGTAGAAGAATATGACAAAAGTCGAAAAGAAAGCCCAGCCTTACCGCCCCCTCTGTACCATTAATTAGTAAGAACTCGTCGCAATCAGAAAATCCACCCTAGAGCTTCACGGGACCGCGACGGATCCTCACTATGGTAAATCGTCAAGTGTAGAGTTCATCCCCTGGCCCAGGTGGGCCACACCTTACAACACCCCGCCATTCTCTCCTATCATGCACCTTTCTTCTCGCCTCTGCCAAACTCACATTTCTCTCCTGCAAACATTCCTTTACTGACTCAATCCACTTTTTCTTCGGTCTCCCAGCCGGTCGGTTCCCAACACACTCGCCACTATACATCCGCTTAACCAACCGACTATCATTCATCCTTTCCACATGACCAAACCATCTCAACATACTTTCATTTATTCTCTCGTTTACCCCTTTCTTCAAACCACACAACTCTCTAATTTCTCATTTCATCAATTCTTCTCACACCTAGTACGCCCCTAAGATTGTCCATCTGAACACATTGAACTTTAGATCTATATTTCTTATTCCAGACCATAGTCTCACTACTATACAATAACACAGGTAACAACATACCCTAATGCAAGACACTAGCGCACTCCAGACTCAGTCCTTTTACATTCCCCAATGATTTAATTACATCAATAACCTTCTAAATTCAAACTTTCCTACTACACTCTGCATCTCCGTTCCCTTCTCATCCAACACATACCCTAAATATTTAAACTCAGACACTTGTTCCAGCTGCTCACCATCTAACATAAATAACTTCACACTGAGGACTGTCCTCACTCACAACCATAACCTAACTCTTATCTACGTTTACTTAAAACCCTCCTTTACACACCTACCAGTGCTCTCTACAAATCTTCTCAAACTCTCTTCAGATTTGCCACAAAGAACCAAATCATCAGCATATAATAGGTAGGGTACCCTCAAATCATCTCCATTCTCCATCATTCGAACACCATTTCCTGCCACCCCCACCTCTAATACTTTCATAACCCCATCCATATATAAATTGAATTACCAAGGAGACATAACACAACCCTGCCTCACTCCGCTATTAATGCTAAACCAATCACCTTTGAAACCATTTATTCTTACACACGCCTCACTATCGTCATACATACTTTTGATTCCATTCAGAAGCCTATCACCAACACTATATATCACTAACACCTGCCATAAAGCTTCCCTATTATTCTCCTTACATATTTACAAATCCATAAAACCTGAATATAATTCTTCTTATGCCCTTATTTTCTCAATCCCATTTGATTAGTATGCAAAGATTTAGTCAAAGTCCTCTACCACTCCTAAAGGCTTGCACCTTGTTCTTCACCAATCAGTCCTTAAGTCACTCGACGCATTCTTTCAGACCAAAAATACCAACATATATCTTCCTACAACACTCAATAAACTAATTCCCTATAATTTTCTACAGTTCCCTTTATCTCCCTTACCCTTATATAAGGGTACTATCACTGCTCTCCTCCAATCACTCGGAATCTATACCTGCAGATTTACCATTCTTCAACCTCCTCATTGCCAATAACCTCATCCCCAAAATACCTATTCCTTCTTGCACCATCAAACCCACATTTACTATCACCTCTTCATTACTGTTATTATTATACCAGATTTTCGAAGTATTCTTTCCACACTCCACTCATTTCATCAGTTACAAAAGCACCATCACTATTCATTATTCTAACAGTTGCCTTCTCATTCTTAACCTTCACTTGCTATTCAGAAGAGCATCCTATTCTTAGTAAGTCCCCATTCATCCCTCCTTCCAAACTGTTCATTTACCCCTTTTTTTCTACGTATATACCTTTTAGTATTTCTTTTTTCCTCCTTATATAATTCCAACATCTTTCTTTTTGAAACTTCATCATTAGCTTTTAGTACATTTAACCACGCTTCTTTTTACTTTTGCCCTTGCATTACATCTTCATTCACTTTTATATATATATATATATATATATATATATATATATATATATATATATATATATATATATATATATATATATATATATACCTATATATATATATATATATATATATATATAAACCATAATATGTAGATATATATATATAACCATATATATATCTATACTATGTTAAAACTGTACATATATATATATATATATATATATATATATATATATATATATATATATATATATATATATATATATATATATATATATATATATATATCTCTCTCCATTAAAAACACTACATTAACACAGGAAAGTGTTTCATAAGACTCTCATGCGCGAGGACGCTGGTTCAATCTCGCGTAGCAGTTACAGGTTTATCTACCTGGGGGTGAATTTAAAAACTCGACTGCGAACCGATAGTGGCGCTGGTTTGGGGATAGCCGACGCAAAAGTTCGATTTCCTGTAGTCACCCCGTGTTGCCCTCTCTGAAAAGCGCTTTGTTCTCTAAGAGGTAGGGCTATATATATATATATATATATATATATATATATATATATATATATATATATATATATATATATATATATATATATATATATATATATATATCAGTGGCGTACCTTGAAGATTACACTTGGGTAGGCAAAGTTATATATAGCTATATATATATATATATATATATATATATATATATATATATATATATATATATATATATATATATATATATATATATATATATATATATATATATATATATATATATATATATATATATATATATATATATATTAACGAAAACTCTTTAACTGCAATACGTCCTTATTTATTTGAAGGAAAAATTTAATTTTTCACGTCCTTTTGAATAAAGCTATGTTTATTTATGTGTATCATATGCATAAGATTGACTCAAAGCCTGACATAGGCCTACCAGAATTTTTAAATAATTATTTTAATTATATAAAGGTAAACAACACTTAATTAATAAAAATGTTACATATAATTAAAATTCAATAAAGCACAACACCTTCACTGCCTCTATTCCAAAACTTAACACAGCAAATATATGGTAAACATTTATTTTCACTCTGCCACCATAAGTGAAAATATCGTACATTGATAGATAGATAGATAGATAGTTAGATATATAGATAGATAAATAGATAGATAGATAAATAAAAAGAAGAAATAAATATAGAAGAGAGAGAGAGAGGAGGAGAGAGAGAGAGAGAGGCCCCCCAGGAGAGAGAGAAGAGAGAGAGAGAGAGAGAGGGGGAGAGAGAGAGGAGAAAAGGGGAGAAAGAAAGAGGAGAGAGAGAGAAAGAGAGAGAGAGAGAGAGAGAGAGAGAGAGAGAGAGAGAGAGAGAGAGAGAGAGAGAGAGAGAGAGAGAGAGAGAGAGAGAGAGAGAGAGAGAGAGAGAGAGGGAGAGAGAGAGAGAGAGAGAGAGAGAGAGAGAGAGAGAGAGAGAGAGAGAGAGAGAGAGAGAGAGAGAGAGAGAGAGAGAGGAGAGAGAGAGAGAGAGAGAGAGAGAGAGGGGGGGAGAGAGGAGGGAGGAGGGGAGAGAGAGAGAGAGAGAGGGGAGGAGAGGAGGAGGAGGAGAGAGAGAGAGAGAGAGAGAGAGAGAGAGAGAGAGAGAGAGAGAGAGAGAGAGAGAGAGAGAGAGAGAGAGAGAGAGAGAGAGAGAGAGAGAGAGAGAGAGAGAGAGAGGGAGAGAGAGAGAGAGAGAGAGAGAGAGAGAGAGAGAGAGAGAGAGAGAGAGAGAGAGAGAGAGAGAGAGAGAGAGAGAGAGAGAAGAGAGAGAGAGAGAGAGATTGCGAATTTTTGAGAGAGAGAGAGAGAGAGAGAGAGAGAGAGAGAGAGAGAGAGAGAGAGAGAGAGAGAGAGAGAGAGAGAGAGAGAGAGAGAGAGAGAGAGAGAGAGAGAGAGAGAGAGAGAGAGAGAGAGAGAGAGAGAGAGAGAGAGAGAGAGAGAGAGAGAGAGAGAGAGAGAGAGAGAGAGAGAGAGAGAGAGAGAGAGAGAGAAA
>JABUQX010017216.1:55000-57500 GCA_015478945.1 Trachelipus rathkii | reverse complement strand
GATTGATTTCAAGGCAAATCGAAAGAAAAATGATTTTTGTACTATGTATACGTGGAATCAGGGATGGCACGAAAAAAATCAAATGAAAAAAATCAACTGATTTTTTACTTGATTTTTTTATATAAAAAAATCATGATTTTTTTCATTTTTTATTTTATTATATATTTTTATATATATATATATTAATATTATATTTATATATATATATATATATAATATATATATATATATATATATATATAAATATATATATATATATATATATATATATATATTTGTATTTTTTCTGTATATTTAAGTGATTTAACTTCAATAGAAATAAAAAATTAAAATAAAACTATATATATTATGAAGTTTTTAATATATTTTAATTGAATGGGAGTCTCGATAGGCCCATCTGCCAGCTGCAGCGCCTAGGCCCTATTTTATGAATGTTTATAGCTAACCAAAGTAAAATTTAGCATAAATAAACAAATTTTTTTTATTTCACAGTTACTTACCCTCCCTGATTTTCCATTTTGATTTATATAGAATGAATAAATCACTTAAAAAATAATACTATATCGAACTTAAAAAAAGTTTGTTTACAAATTATATTTCGCGTGACATCACGAATCTGAAAAAATCAAAAACATTTATAATTGAATGGGAGTCTCAATAGGCCCATCTGCCAGATGCAGCTCCTAGGCCCTAATTTATAAATGTTTATATAGCTAACGAAAGTAAAATTTAGTATAAACAAATTTTTTTATTTCACAGTTACTTACCCTCTCTGATTTTCCATTTTGATTTATATAGAATGAATATATCACTTAAAAAATAAAACTATATCGAACTTAAAAAAAATTCGTTTACAAATTATATTTCGCGTGGCGTCACGAGTTTGAAAAAAATAAAAAAAAATCAAAAAAATCAAAAATTTATTTTTTCCTAAAAAAAATCAAAAATATCACCAACCCTGCGTGGAATCAAACAACGGTTAGTGCAACGACAGAACGGTTTCGTTCTTTCTTCTCACAACATATGTTGCAGCAACTATTCCTTCTTCCCCGTCGTAGCGGTTAACTAGAGTTACTAGACCATTGATTAAAAGAATTAAATTAAGAGAATTAAAAGAACACTAAGAATTGATGATGCTCTCCTTTGTATTTTTGATCTTTGACCTTTTTAGACCAAGACCAAAAATTAACAAGACAATCAACTGCGCAACCAATGAGTCTACTTCACTTGAAAAGCAGCCAATGGCATCTTCAATATTCACCTAAATTCCTAAAACCATATTTCTACTCAAAAATGTTCTTTAATCTGCACACATAAGGTTAGGGCTGCCATTCATTGTGTTAAAGACAAAGAAAAGTTTAAAATTTAAAATTAAAAAGATTAATACATTAACTTTATTCTGAGAAGTTACAGTGACCCATCTCGAAAGCTCCAGGGATCAAAGTTTGGACCCCAACCTATAGATCAAGGACCCTTGTGTTAGATTGACTATGGAAACAAAGAATTTGTACTTTGGTGGCTGGCGTTGAAGTGACAGTTCACGTGATAAAAATTATCACCTCACGATGTAGTGTCACAACAGTGTCACAGCAGTGTCACAACAGTACTCTCCTTTCCTACACAAAAATAAAATTCCAAGAAAATAATATAATTGACCAAGCAAGTTCAATTTTACTCGTTTTCGACAATGAGATTTTCAATGGTATAACCGGTGGTGATCTGGAGACGTCGAAAACCGGCTCGCTGACTGAGAGTTAAAGCCTACTTTTCAATGAAAGCGAACCGGTAGCAAAATCTTTCGCTCCTTAAATAAACAGGGAAACAAATCGGTATCTAAATATTATGACAAAGCAGAGAACCGTTTGTTAAAATTTTGACAACTTACCACTGTGTATATAACCAATTTTAACTTACATCTCTGACGATATTTTTTTTCAACCTAACAACCTAGCAACCTTTCAGCCTAGCTACCTAGCAACTAGTAGGATTTTTTTTACTCCTTATTTTTTTTTAACTTTTAATAATTAAAGTTTTATTCCTATAATTGTCCGCAATATTAAAGATATAAAATTTGGTAAATTGGATATACTAAAAAAAAAAATAAAGGAAAGTTTACACTATTGCATGGAAAAAGAATTTTCTTTGTACTGGTATGTAGTATGGTAGTAATTATATTTTATATGCACTATACAAAGTTCCAAGGGCGTTTAATATTTAATATTTAATTTTGAAAATTCATCTGCAATAATAATAATAATAATAATAATAATAATAAATAATAAAATAATAATAATAATAATAATAATAATAATAATAATAATAATAATAATAAAAAAATAATAAAATAATAATAATAATAATAATAAATAATAAAATAATAATAATAATAATTAAGTAGTAGTAGTAGTAGTAGTAGTAGTAGTAGTTTCTCATTATCATTTGTAATAATAAAACATAAAAAATAAGGCTGGTGTTTTTTAGGAGATTATTCCACTCATTT
>JABUQX010017216.1:32500-35000 GCA_015478945.1 Trachelipus rathkii | reverse complement strand
ACCTCGTCTGCCTTTCCCTCATTCATCCTACCCATCTTATACCCAGGGTCTCCTATGCTGCCTTTTTTACCGCTTCTTGTATCTTCCCCATCTATCCTACTCCTTCTAATTGTTCTAGGCTCTCACTTATTTATTTCAATATATTCCCTTTTCCTGTCACACTCCTTCAGTGACTCCACTTTAATCACATTTCTCTTTTCTTTATTCTGCAATTTTTCTGTCTTCACCTCCAGGTCCGTCACCAACAATCTATGATCCGAATTCATTGTTACTTTAGGTATCACTTTCACATTCCTTATTAGACTACTATCAGACGATATTATATAGTCTATAATAGATCTCTGATCAAATTCTCCTGTGATATTGTTCCATCTATATCTTGTGAACCTATGTGGGTCCCTCTGTTGGGAAAAACATTCATGATCTTCATTCCTTTCCTTAAACAGAAATCTATCAACATATCTCCTTCAATATTCCTTATCTCCTCTCCATACTGTCCCACCATTCTCTCCACTTCGTTTTTCCCCTCCCCACTCTTGCATTGAAATCTCCAATCAGCAACAATACATCCTCCTCTCTTCTTCCGTTTTCCACCTTCTCCTCCAACATTTCCATGAACTGTCTCTTTTCCTCTTCTGAGTATCAATGATGAGGTGAATAAACCTGGTAGAAGTGGTATCTCTTTCCCTTGATTTTAAAAGTGCATTTTACAAGTCTTTCATGTATGACTTCTATGGTCTGTATGAATGGTGACATCTTCAGCACTACTATGAAGCCCACTCCATGCTTCCTGATTCTCTCCTCTACTCCCTTACATATCAATGCATATTCTCCTTCCATGTCTCTTCTTCTCTTTTTTCCTCTCATTCGCATCTCCGCTATTCCCATCACAACATCAACCCTCCTCTCCTTCATCATCTCTAAGTACTCCTCCTCCTTCTTTCCTCAATACATTGCTATATTAAGCGTCGCGCATCTAATTTTAAGTGCTGTTCCAGTTTCTAGTCCAAAATCGTTTCCGAGGTATGTTACCTGAAGATATATCTACATCCGAGGCAGGTCCTTGAGTATTGCAAGCAACTCGATAACTCGACCACATGCCTTTCTTTGAAGTTAACGTGGTAAAAATTTGAGCACGCATGAAATTATTCACTGCGAAAACACTGTGAAAGCTTGTGGAAACTTAACAGCAAGCAGTTACAGTGAGCAGAAAGTGAAACGCATTTCGGGATATTGTATTAAAATTCATTCATTGTCTTGTAATTATAATTAATTTGTAAAGAAAATTGACGAAGAATTATGATTTTTTTCTGATTTTATTCTTTTTTTTATGATTTACTCTAATGAGTAAATCATATTAATCGTTCAGTTTTTAAAATGTTCTGAAAGGGACTGTTATTTTTCAGTTATTAATTAAATTCTTTAAGTGGTACCTTAATAATCAAAATAATTAAAATTGTGCAATAAATAAGCATGGGTTGTATCATGTATGTTATAACATTAGAAATATCGAGACCGTAAGAAGCCATATGGGAGTATTGAGACTGTCCCAGTCAACTAAATAAAACCAATCACCAAACATGATCATGAAATTCCACAAAACACCCTAAAGTTTGTCAATAACTTACATAGTATACACAAAGTCTATCGCTAAAAGGAAAAAAACTACAGCTAAAGTACATGCTAACCACACTACATGTTTTAATAAGTTTGTTATATTCATAATTACAGTTTAACCTTAAAAACTACTGTAACTAAAAACCCACCAATTTGGATAGTCAAAATATATTATATGATACCCAAACCATCCATATGCCTGTCCAATTCTTTCTTAAATGTTGCAATCGAGTCGCACTCAACAACCTCATGTGGCAAATCATTCCAAAAATTAACAAACCTACTACAGAATGAATTCTTTTTTACATCAAGATGGCATGCCTTCTTAATTTTCATACTGTGCCCCCTGGTCTCCCGTCCGTGGCCTACTGTACAGAATTTATTGGTCTCCGTATTATCAATAGAGGTAAATATTTTGCAGACTTGTATCATGTCCTCTCTGAGAAATCGACTTTCTACAGAAAACATTCCTAACTTCTTCAGCCTCTCCTCATACCTTTAATTCCAGTAATCATCCTAGTTGTTACTTTACACTCTCACTAGCATATCTGTCTTTCCTTAAATAGTTGGCCCAAACTTGTGCACAATACTCTAATACTGGCCTAACATATCTATTATGCAGTTTACTTATAACTTCCTTGCTCTTGTAAATAACATTACGATTTATTATACCTAGCATCTTATTAGCTTTATTCCTTGCTTCCAAACACTGATTAGCTACTTTCAAATTACTGCTTATAATCACATCTAAATCTTTTTCTTGGTTCACAGACTCTAGCTAATCCCCATTCATATATCATATCGTAGTTAAAACTTTTATTTGGGTAACCTATGTAAAGAACCTTACGCTTTTTACTATTAAAATTCATTTGCTACTTATCTG
>JABUQX010017216.1:12500-22500 GCA_015478945.1 Trachelipus rathkii | reverse complement strand
AATTTGTGTGTGAATCGGAAATGTAACCTCCCAACGCTGCTCTGTAGCGTACCCATCCTTACCAGCAAAACTCATGCCTCTTATGACGACAATTCGCTTGCCACCCTACCTACTTACTTTCCTGGACTGCATTTAACTCCACAGCCAAGTTTAAATTTCTGCGGCTACCCTCACCTGAAAAGATTTGTTTAGACACTTAAATTGCGGTCGGTTGGGGGTTTCTCTTCTACCTCTGTTTTTTTCTCTAGCACCCTTTGAAAGCACCCTACCGGAGTGATAGCTGTATCAATAATATTATAGAACTAATATATAGATAAATATATAATATAATATAATAATAAATACTTTAATAAATATATATATATATATGAATATATATATAATTAATATTACAAACTAAAGAAATGTGAAGAAGAGAGAGAGAGATGGAAGAAAAGAGAATAGCTAAGACGAGAGACGACGAGAAAGAAGAAAGAAGGGAGAGAAAAGAGAGGAGACAGAGAAGAGAGAAATTAAAATCGTTGGAAGGTCATATAATTATTCGTTTTGACTTTAAAAATTTATCAACCCTTGGCAAGAACTTATTCATTTTCAAAATTTTTAACTGCATTTTACTAAAAAAAAAAATCAATTAAATTATCGATTCACTTGTATTTATTATTTCAAATAATTTAAATAAGATAAATTATTTGTATCAACTCCTAAATTTTTATCTTTATTCTTTTCATTGACAATTATTTATTAAAAATTATTTTTTAAATTAAATATATATATATACTATAGTATATATATATATATATATATAATATATATAATATATATAATAATATATATAATAATATATATATATATATAATATATATATATAATAATAAAATATACCTGCATTATTTTTCTTATATAAAATAATATATATATTATATATTATATATATTTTTTCTTATATATAAAATATATTTATATAAAATATATATATTAATATATATATATATATATATATATATATATGATTGAAATTCACTTGCCAAATTAAACATATCTCCACATTTAAAGATTGCTAAGTAGCAACATTTAAGAGCCTTCAATTGTTTACAAAACAAGGACTTCTTTTTTTTTGACCTTGTTCAATTTGGCCTTTGATTGAGACTTTAACGACCGTTGGCAAATACCGAAGACGTCAGGAGGAAGTTTCTTCATTACTTACCCTATAACCACCAGAATTTTACCTCCTCAGTTCTCACATTTGGGATTTATCCCAGTTGATAATAATTAATTTGCAGAACGATTGGAATTAAGTAATGCAAAATACTTCCCCTTTATAATATATATATATATATATATTATATATTAATAGCTATTATATTATAATATATACTATAATTTTACATCACAACATAATTTACTATATTACATGAACAGACATAATTTAAGTATATATATATATATATATATATATATATATATAATATATATATAGTATATATAATATATAATATATATATTATATATATATATAATAATATATATATATATATATATCATATATGTAGCTGAGCTTGGGCCGCCTACCACTGTTAGTTATGCCCTACAAAGCGTCATTGCATGGCCTCGGATTTATGGTGTATGTTTGACCACCCTACCCCCAGTTATGGGTTCAGGAGCCAACGGAACAGCTGATATATATATTATATAAGATATATATATAATAGATTATATAATAGATAATATATAATAAAATATATTATATAGTACTATATGAATATATTAGTAGATAATAAACAAAGTCTTAAACAACAGATATAACAACAAAGACCAAAAAATAATATCAAATTTCCTATCATCGGCTTCTGCACAAAGCTATATCATGCAAAGATACCACTTCCTCTCGAATAGTAGAATTAATACCGAGTCTCTAGGAGGAAGTTCATCCTAGCTTCCACTACACTCTTCAGACCGTTATGTAGCTTCCCATCCTCCCGCATCTCCTGTTATAAAAATTAATACCATAAGATACTTTAATAATACAGCTCACAAACCCTGTATAAATTACGCATGAAGAGATACAATGTATAAACCATACGGACCGTGGCTTGTAACAAACAGAATGATTGCATCACCCCAATGATCCTCTATGCATCTAATACATCAGACAGAAAGCAGAACTCAAAATCAACTAACTTCCACCCCGAAACAGACAGAGAAGAGGATACAAATTTTCACCCGGAAAGACAGAGAAAGGAATCAAATTTTCACCCGGAAAGACAGAGAAGAGAATCAAATTTTCACCCGGAAAATTTTCTTTCAAACAAAGACTTCGCTCAATAAAACCCAACCCCCATCCCAAAGCAAATTTTATACACATTTGACATTCACCCCTACACTCAACAGTATTACTTTCGAGAGCCACACACAAATCTAAATGCGCTGAAAACATTAAATGGAACAATTTTTGGTCATCAGAAGGAGAACCCCCCCCCCTCACAATAGTTTACAGACAATACCTTCGCTCCTTTTGAACTACGTATCACCTGTCTGGAAACCAACAACATCGCAAACCACAAACCAATATTCAGAAATTAGAACACACATATCAAACAAGTTCTTGAATTCATATAAGACTAGATGTCGATAATGTTGTTTTGTGTGTTGTTTGTTGGTTGTTGTTGTTAGTTGTTGTTGTTGTTTGTCAACATCTTTTATTCTTTTCTTCTGTATAATAAAAAATTCTTTAAGTAATATGAAAAAATCTTCAATAATTAATTTACCTATAATTTATAATTAACATAATTAGTTTTAATATGGCTACAGTAAATGAGAGATGGAAAAAAACTTTTTGGTTTTTATTAATTACTTTTTTTTTACACCAACCTCTAAATCCATGATTTCACTCATACCTTTTGTTTTTTAATCATACAGTGGAGTTAAGAGATTTTCTTTGAATTAGTTTCATTTCTCTATTCGCCTCCCACTATCGTCCTCTCTCCTCTCTCTCCTGCTCTTCTCTCTCTCTTCTCTCTCTCTCTCTCTCCTCTCTCTCTCTCTCTCTCTCTCTCTCTGAACAAAGAAGGGCCAATAACATTGCACTACCCCTCTCCCCTTCTCCCTCCCTACAAAACTGGTTTTTTTAATGTCAAATATTAAAAGCATTGTATAAAGCCAGCTACACAAGGTGATATTTTAAACTGCTCGTTTCCATTTTTTTTTCAAAAGGTCATTAAATAATTTATAGATTTTAGCTTCCAATTATTACTTCGCGTCTCTGGAATTCGTTTATAAAAGACTTGGTTGGAGTTCAGATAATAAGAGAACGCCGAAGAGTTAGAAAAGATCGCAAGATGGACTAGCAAAGACGCAAGAAGGTTTAACAAAGACAGCAAAAGAGTAGCAAAGATTGCAAAAGGTGTAGTGAAGACAGCATAAAAGGGCAGCAAAGATCAATAGAAGTTGTATGTAGTTCAAACAGCAGAAAAGATAGAAAAGATCGAATGGAGGGCTAGCTAGGCTAGCAAGAAAGAGTAGCAAAGATTGAAAGGAGTAGTTAGGTCAGCAATAAAGAGACTTATGATCGTATGATGTAGCAAATATAAAGAAAGAGTTACAGAGATTGCAAGAGGGCGAAGATAAAGCAGAAAAAAAGTAGGATGGATCGCAAAAGGCATAACTGAGGAAGCAGGAGAGAGTTTCAAAGATCGCAAGGTGTTATAAAGTTTACAAGAACTCATAGCAAAATCAACCAGATAGAGTGATAGTGATAGAGTGACAAAGATAGCAAGTTCAGATAGTAAACATAACAAGAGAGTAGAAAAGCACTTAAGAAGGTGTGGCAAAGAGAGCAAAAAATAGTAGAAAGATTAGTATAGTGTGTAGCAAAGTACACCAAAAACTGCGGGAAAAATCCCAAGAGGTTATATCTACTCGTAGGTCAGCATGAAACAGTAACAAAGGTTCAAGAAAGTGTAAGAAAGTAAAACAAACAAAAAAAGTAGCAAAGGCCACAAGTTAAGGGAGTAGCAATGAAAATTGAAAAGAGACGCAAAGGTACCAAGAAAGGTCATTTAATACCTTAATTTAAGATAATAAAGAAGAACCAGAAACAGTAAGAAAGGTCGCAAGAAAGTGTATAGCTACTCGGAAGTGAGCAAGAAGGATAGTAAAGGTGGTATGAATGGATAGCAAAGCAAACACGATAGACTAGCAAAGATCGCAAATTGAGGCAGCAAAGAAATCCCGAAAAAGTAGCAATAATCTTGAAAATATTTCACTAAGAGATTTCTTTTTCAGATCACTCACGAATTTCTTTCCCTAAAATACATATTTTTTTACTATTCCATTCTGGGTGCAATGAATTTATCCCTTCTTCAAAATTTTTTAATTGAAATTAAAATATATATATATATATATATATATATATATATATATATATATATATTATATATATTATATAAATATATATAGAATATTAATATATATTATATATTTATATATTATATATATATACGATATATATATAATATATAGATATATATTATATATAATATATAATATTAATATATATATATATATATATATATATATAATATATTTTTTTTTTTTTTTTTATATATATATATGTATATATATATATATATATATATATAATTATATATAATATATATATATAGATATATATATAATATATATATAATATATATATATATATAATATTATATAATATATTATATATTTATTATATTATAATATATATATATATATATATTATTTATATAATATATATTATGTATATATAAATTATATATATATATATATATTATATATATATATACTATATATATATATATATATTATATTATATAATATAATATATAATATATCATTACTATATATAACTTTTTTATTCTATATTTTTTATTTATTTATATATATATCATACTATATATTATATATATAAATATATATATATATTATATATATATATATATATTTATATATAATATTATATATATATATATATATATATAATTATATCATATATATATATAAAGTGACGTGGCATAAAATATAGCCTCTGGCCACTTTAATAAGAGTTTAACGCCACATACAAGTTTTGTTTAATTTCCGTTCGGTCTGTTTGTCTGTTCATAGAAACTTCTACTACTACTACTACTACTACCACCAATAAAAATAATAATAATAATAGAAAATAATATTTAATAATAAAATAATAAAATAATATAATTAATTAATTAATATTTAATAAAATAATAATATTGTTAATATATAATAATAATAATAATAATAATAATAATAATTTTGGTACATTATTGAGTTTACTTAAAATAATTTTAGAAAATAATTTATAAGAGAAGTAGAAAAAAAAAAAAAAATAAAATAATAATAATAATAATAAATAATAAAAAATAATAATAATAATAATAGTATTAATAATAATGATAATAATAATAATAATAATAATAATAATAATAATAATAATAATAATAATAATAATAATAATAATAATAATAATAATAATAATAATAATAATAATAATATATAATAATAATAAATAATAATAATAATAATAATAATAATAATAATAATAATAATAATAATAATAATAATTATGATAATAATAATAATAATAATAATACCAAATTCATCGATTACATAATATCGATATATCGGAAGAAAGCTATGATATATCGATATTACATTTTTATTTAAATATTTTCATTCAAATGGGTAGGTTAATTTTAAACACAGCAAATGATCCCGTAACAAAAATATAAATAACATAATAATTACTTACATTATTTTTTAATACAAACACACATATAATAATATATCCCACAAACGCACACAAACACACACAACAAATAATGTCAAATTCAAGGCAAACTTGATCATTGTATTCCTTAATATAACTGCAAAAACGATATAATAAGATTCAAACATAATTATCAGTTATATAACATTATTATTATTATTATTATTATTATTATTATTATTATTATTATTATTATTATTATTATTATTATTATTATTATTATTATTATTATTATTATTATTATTATTATTATTATTATTATTATTATTATTATTATCATTATTATTATTATTATTATTAAATTATTATTATTATTATTATTATTATTATTATTAATTATTATTTTTATTTATTTATATTTTATTATTTATTATTATTGATATTATTTATTATTAATTTATAGTTAATTATTCATTATTATTATTATTATTATTATCATTATTATTATTATTATTATTAAATTATTATTATTATTATTATTATTATTATTATTATTATTATTATTATTATTATTATTATTATTATTATTATTATTATTATACAAACCAAATGAAAAGAAAACGATGTCTGCAATGACTTATCTGTTATTGTTTTTTTTTCTGTTTCTTCAGGCTATTTCCTCGGGCATGATTTTTTTTTTTTTTTTTTCATCGTTCAACTGGCTGAGTTCTTGCCCTTAGAAGATAGCAGAAGAGGTCACTACACGCTCTCTGTAGGAGGAGGAGAAAAAAAAAATGAACAGATGCTGCTCATATTTCTGCGGCTGCTATCAGCATAGTTGGATGAATACGAAGGCGAGAGAGAGAGAGAGAGAGAGGCTTAGCCTAGCACACAAGAGGCTCGGCGTAGCCTACCTACGCTTGGTAACAGACATGAAGACCTTGGACTTGGATTCACTCACTTCTCCACGCTTCCATTCTTTTAAAGTTTCCTATATTTCTTTATTGAAGGCCATGATAACCACTTAATTGAATTTGGAGTCTTTAATTTATATATAGCAAATCTCATATATTATTATATATATATTTAATTATATATTATATATATATATATATATATATTATATATATTATATATATAGTATATATATATATATATATATTAATAATAGAATAATATATACAATAAATAATTAATTTATTGCATACACCGCGATTGGGGCGACAGTCTCAAGGACAATCTCTCCTCGGATCCTATTTAGAAATTACCTAGTGTAGTTCAAAATCCATCTATAATGAGCAGTTGTGAGGGGCTGAACTTTATATATATATATATTATATATATATATATATATATATATATATATATATATATATAATTATATATATATATATATATAGGTGTGTGTGTGTGTGTGTGTGTGTGTGTGTGTGTGTGTAGGTGAGCGCTATGACCAGGGTTTCAGCCCCGATGCTGCCTGCACCAGTTTACCTACCAGCAAATAAGCATCAATGTGAAACACCAGAGAAGAGTGAGGATCATAGGCATAACTATGGGGCAGGGGGACATGACCCAGCTCCAGAAATTTGTTTATTCAATAAAAAATCATAGCAAACTTACTGAATTTCTCAAATAGAGGGACTATGCCACCCCCAGAAAAATTCCTCGATTACCCAAATGGACTGTCTCACACCTTTGACGAGGCATTACAAAGCGGTATTTCATACAGACAAATATGTTCCCAAACGGTTCATAGAGGGTAAATCTTAATTTTGTAAATCCTAATTTGACTTTCAATTCTTAATGTAGAAAAAAAAGCCCATAAATGCTTATTAAATCAGTTTATATATACTAAGTTTCAATATGACTGCTTATAAAATCAGAGAGAGAAATGTAAGTAAGTATCAGAAGAGTTAAGCTTAGAAATCAGGCTCAATGCCTAACTCTATCAAAAACTTTCATAATGTTCAGCTTCACAGTACAAGATTTCCTGATATATTGTTGTTGACAGTGGTCCCTCTGTGGACACAAGTTGAAGAAGATCACGAATCAATCAATGCCTTTTCTGTATTAAACTCAGAGAGAGAGAGAGAGAGAGAGAGAGAGAGAGAGAGAGAGAGAGAGAGAGAGAGAGAGGAGAGAGAGAGGAGAGAGAGAGAGAGAGGAGAGAGAGAGAGAGAGAGAGAGAGAGAGAGAGAGAGAGAGAAGGGAGGCGGGGAGAAGGAATAGCTCATGAAGTGTCTGAAATGGAATTATATCCCAAAACTTAGATTAAAAAAAAAAATAAAGAATATACCTCTAAATCAATCCAAAGGAAGTCAGAAAGTTTAATGTCAAGTCCGAATAGTGTATAACATTAAATGGCAAAAACTTTTCTTCGCCTCTCCTGAAAATTTGAAGAGAGGAAACAGGATTTAGAGAAAAGAAGACTGACGAAGAAACTCAGTCGAGGAATGAGGTTAATAGTAAAAGGTAAATGGTTGTAACTTAACAAATGGTCTAGCATATATTGTTAATCTCCAAGACGATTAAGAATACGATTAGGGAGTCGCACTAACTGCTTCGCGTTGTTGCCGATAGAGAAATATAGAAATGTTCACCAACTTTATGGTCTGAATTAGATGAAAGACTTTGGAGGTTTTAACATTGAATGATTTCAGAGGAAGGAGAGAAGTGAGAATTTTCAGTTTTGGATATTTTGGATTGTTGAAGTACTAAATGGCACATATAAATTTAGCATTGGATTGGGGAGCCAGTCAAGTCTATAACGTGGAAAATTAGGGAAATACCAAATTAATATCACGAAAACAGACATCGTCATTGACAAATTACGGATATCTACATATTTCTTAATGCAAATTGAGGATAGGGACAGGAAACGGAGTATGGTTTGCTGACGGAATAGAGTTTTCTGTCGAAGAGCTACAAGTCTTGAGTTTCAGTTAAGAGAAATTAGGTTTGAAAAAAAGAAATGTGAAGCTAAACAAAGTGGAATTAACAATCGAGAATATGTTGCAAAAACTAATGAAGAGAGAATACTGCATATCAAACAGAGCAAACTGATTTTTTAATGGCACCAACCCTGCCAAGTGAGCAGGAATGTTAATGGGATGAAGGGTGGATGAGGAGATGAAGAGCAGTCTTAGAAGCTAGGACATTAGGACATTAGGACATTAGGAATATAGAGACAGTAAAAAGCCACATGGGCCTATCGAGACGCCCAGTCAACCCACTACCCAAACCTGCTCATGCAAATGATTAAAGAAGTTAGGCTTGTCAATTTGTTTGTAACTACAAATTCTCATCAGTTTGGCTTAGTTAAAACTAAAAAACTAAAATATTTACCCAAAAAACCATCCACTGCGATTAACAAGCTCAGTTATGGTCACAATGCCAATCTAACAATAAGTGATTTCATTGAAAGCCTCCAATCGTGGCATATCCGTCAATATATATATTGTGATACCAAAACCATCCATAAACGAATCTAACCGTTTCTTAAATGTTGCAATCGAGTCACACTCAACAACCTCCTCTGGCAGACTATTCCAAAATTTAACAACCCTATTACTGAATGCATGCTTCTTATTTCAAGAGGGCATGCTTTCTTCTTAATTTTCTATTATGCCCCCTGGTCACCTGTCCATATTCTACTATGAAAATTTATTGGTCTCTGTGTATTATCAATAGATGTAAAATATTTTGTAGACTTGTACATTGTCCCCTCTGAGAAATCGCCTTATCTGATCGAACATTCCAACTCCTGTCAGCCTCTCCTCCATAGCTTTACCTTCAAACCCAGAAATCATCCTCTGTTGCTCTACGTTGCACGTCTCTCTAGCATATCTAAGTCTTTCTTTAATAGCGGCCCAAACTTGTGCACAATACTCTATTACTGGCCCAACATAGCTATTATACAGTTTACTTATAACTTCCTTTGCTCTTGTAAACAAACATTGCGATTTATTTATGGCCAGCATCTTATTACCTTTATTTCTAGCTTCCAAACACAGATTAGCTACTTTCAAAATGTATGCTTATAATCACACCTAAATCTTTTTCTTGGTCCACAGGCTCAAAGCCACTCCCCATTCATATCGTAGGTTAAAATTTAATTTGAGTAACCTAGGTGAAGAACCTTTACACATTTTTACTTTTAAAATCATATTGCCACTTATCTGCCACCCCAAGAACGTTTAATCAGATCATTTCTGAAATCTTTATGCATCCTTCACT
>JABUQX010017216.1:0-5000 GCA_015478945.1 Trachelipus rathkii | reverse complement strand
ATGGCCAAGTATTCCTCTTTACTTTGAGACTGTCACGAACATTCTTCAAACTAAAACTATCAATCTGGAAGAGGTACACAGTCGAGTTGAAAAGCTATTAGAAATAGTAAAAAAATAATTAGAGACGGAAAACATGTCGGTCTGTTTTCAAGGAACTTTTTACCAGTGTTAAGGAGCTTGCAGAATTTTTTTATATAGAATTATGCAATGCCAACGGTTAGTGATCAAACCAAATGCAAGACCTAACTTCTCATGCATCTGTGAGAGGATATTTCAGGGTTTCGTCTATTTACTAACATACCTAGATACACTAGATTTTATCTCTGCATATCAGATTTTCGGACAACACAACAAAATACCAACATTTCTCTGTATTTTACATCCCGCTAGAATTAAAAATTTAACCATAACTGAAAATATCAAAAATTGAATCACTTCAAACTATATACAATATTGAGAACTTGAAAGGAAAAGCAGAATCATGGTTCAACTTGTGGAAGAAATCAGATGGGGACCAAGGGTTAGATGTAAACGAAAACAATGTCAGTCGAATAGTGACATTGATCCATCTAATACACATTGCGCTTTTTCCCTGCTGTTTCTACAAGCAATTCCACTTATACTACTAATACTCTTCCATGCTCAACTAGCACAGTTGAACGCTCATTTAGCTCGCTTCGCAGAATCAAAACGTGGCTTAGATCAACCATTGCTGAAGATCGACTAAATGTCTTATGTTTGCTCAGTGTTCACAGAGAAAAGTTTTAGGCAAAAAACCAACTATTGTGATGTGCATAACAGAACTATGGAAGGAAAGAAAAGAAAAAGAATTAAATTTTCTATTTTCAAATAAACAATTTAAACTGAAATAAAAAAAAACAATAAATTAGTTCTTTAAGTGCTTGCCTCAATGAAATCCAAATATTTTTCGCAACTACTTTTTATAGTTGATTTTACTTGTGATTAAAGTAACTAAGAAAGGTCATATATGACCTACACAGTCTTTCCAAATTTAATTTCCGACTGACATAGTGAATTAAGTATTCAAATTAAGGCATTATTATAAAATAAAAATTGTATTCAAATAGTAAATACAAGTGGCCGCCTGATAAGTAAACGTCCGAAAGACGTTCGAAGAAGATAACAGAAAAACGACAACAATAACCTATGTAACTACGCATTACTTAATATAGTATATATATATATATATATATATATGTATATTATATATAATATATATATTATATATATATATTATATATATAATTATATATATATATATATATTATATCTATTATATACATACATAACATACATACATATTTATATATATATATTATTAATATATAATATATATATATAATATATATACTATATATATATATATATGTATAATTATATATATATATATATATATAATTATATAATATATATATATATAATAAATATACCTTATATATATATATATATATATTATATATATATAATTATATATATATTATATATATACTATATATATATATATTTTAATATATTATATAATATATATATATATATATATATATATATTACTGCTTCCTTGTGAAATTCGTAATTAAAAAAAAACTCTGGCCCCCCTTAATTTCATCTGCCGGCGCCATGTATATATATATATATATATATTATATATATATATTATAATATTATAATATATATATATAATAATAATATTATATACTTTATATATATATATATATATATATATATATATTATAATATATATATTATATCATATATATATATTATATATATATATTATATTTATTTATATAATAGTAACGTATGGGGTTCGCAAAATTTTGCCCCGTTCATTGTGGAAAATTAAAATTCGAATTTAGGTAGTAATTCCTTCCACATTAAAAAAAATCTTACGAACGAATTAATCGGATTAATCATACATTAATGATTATGGAAAGGAAAAATAGCTTATAGAAGAAAACATACTGTTAAGAAGTAAGCGAAATGTCTAGAATAACATATTTCTCTTTAGGTCAACATTTCACGATTCATTATGTTGACACGTTTTTTTTAGTTGGCTTATTGGAGTCACTTGAAAGCAGCTGTGTGGTTTGCTGAAATAGGCAAAAATTTTTATCTTCAGAACTAACAATGCTTGGAGGAAACACTTGGTGAGGATTCACCAATATGACTATTTAATGGTACTAAAAACCTGACTTGACCTCATAAAACTTCATGGCAATCAAAAATCGTGCGGAATGTAAAAAAATAATTTAATTAAACTTGCAAAATGCAAATTTATTACTTCGGATTAAAAGAATTAGTATTACCCCGTCCAAATGTGAGATCTATTTATTTAAGGCCCGTAACATTGGTTAGACTATAAACAAGAATATTATGGTATTTTTAAAGGACGTAACCCGAGAACTTCCAAAGGTTACAGAGAATAAATATGTCCAAAGCTTCAGAGAAGGGCAAGAAGCAATTAGGACTTCACTTAAAATTTATTTCACAGAAAATATAAACGTAAATTTCTGAAACAACTCTTCCCATCCCAAAGAAAGTAAATGTATTTAGCTTTTTAGGAAGAAATGTGAATTAATGGCTTCCCTACTCGTATATAAATCAAATCAAGGAGTTGGGAATTAAAGAGTACTAAAAAACATTTGAAAAAGAAGAGGAAAGTTTATTATTGAAGCGTATAATTTAAATCGTGGGCACAAGTGGATTGAGTGTTATGATCTTGTAGCAAACAAAGCTTCCAAAAACGGGACAGGTAAATAATCTGTGCTATAATAATTGTTAAGAATTTTAGCTCTGAACAATAGTTAAGTTCAAGCAAACTTACCCAGTTGCCATGGGCATAGAACGCTTTCAAACACTTGTCATCAATACAATATCAGCAGCTTAATTAAGCCACTGGCTGTTTAGCATTTTTACACAACAAGAAGCGCTCGCACTCGAACAATAAATAGTAATAAAAACTCTTCAGCAAAGCTACCAAAAAATATCTCCACTATAAACAGAAAAAATGTAGAGAGGTCCATGCTATGCAATATTAAATTAAATTCTAAAAATGTTTGGTTCAATTATTACTACATCAAACTTATTTAAAAAGATTATCTGAAACCGGTCTTTCAATCACACCTCGATAAAGATATTTGACGCTATATTGAAACAGTTTTATGCAGAACCCTATTTGAGCAGGAATATTTGAATTTTGTAGATATAATTCTTATTTGAGTTTATGTGAACTTTACTGAGCAGAAATGGAGAAATGCCAATGTTATAACATCTTTAACCGTGTTTATATAATATAATATATCATATATATATATAAACTATATATATATATATATATATTACTATATAGTAATATAATATATATATTAAATATAATAATATATATATATATAATATATGGGACACTAAACATTCTAGATGTTGCTACAGACCCCGAATTCTGGTTTGCCTACGGAGCCCACGCCATGTTCTGATCTTGCTAGAGTCCTACATTCTGAGATTTCAGATGACCAAGATCAGAACACAAACACACAACACAACACACACACACACACACACACACACACACCACACACACACACACACACCACAACACACACACACACACACAACCTACACACACACACACACACACACACATACACACATAATATATATATAATATATATTCCTATATAATATAATAATAGATATTATATATATCATATAATTATATATTACATATATATATATAAATATATATTATCGATGTACAGTTCCCTTTGCCTTAAAGCTTGCTATTTTTTATGACTCTTCCGGTGGGCAAAGACCAGAGACCTACTGCATTTCTTCGGAGTTGGGGAAAAAACCGGAAATCAGCCCAGATCAAAGGCTGACATGCCCCGATGCACATTATTTGAAAGTGTGCAATTCAAAGCTTGATGAAGGAAGTGTGTTGCACATCATACCGGTGGAAGTTACATATAAGGCAGAGCAATAGGTGGCGTTAAGTAATAAGTTATGTAAAGAAAAAGGATAAGGCTGAACTAACAATTGTGGAATGTGGAGTTTCCCGAGCTCTCCTCAAAGGAAGGCTTATTCCACTAGAGAGTTCAGAAGAGCGGGAATCACCCCAGATATGTGTTGCGTACTCCATACAAAGGCGAATAACTTCCCTATACAGTGTAATCAACTGGGGTGATGAGAAGAAGTTCTGAATACTGAAAATCATATTCCAAGTATATATAAAAAATCCTGATAGATTTTTCCTTTTTTTTTTTTTTTTCTTTTTTTTTTTTTTTTTTTTTTTATTTTTTTTTGCGTACTGAAAATACCACCAGCTCCCGAGAAGAAATACACCTTGCTTGAGGATGTTAAAATAAAAAAAAATCAACTAACGCAAATTACGCATATGAGCACAGACGCGGGCTTTAAAGTTTTAAAGTGAGGGAGATTAAATTGAGTAGGAAACACAGAAGATAAAGAGAAATTCCACAGGAACAGGAAAGTATGAGCAGGAAAGAGACCGGCACATCACTCGTCGAGCGAACTAGGTACCTAAGAGTTGCTAACAATATCATCAAACACAGAAAACTCAAACTGTTGCCAGAACACAGACACCATAATGAAGACCCATCACCAACTACCAATGAGGGCGTTCTTAAAACAACCAAAGTAGTTGGCACAGCGAGTCGAACCGAAAGCTCCCTCCCTCCGAAGCACCTGCCGCTCAACGTAACCATATAGAAAGCATAAAGCCACCCAACACATACGCGCACGCAAAGATAGAGGTCAAGAACTAAGAAAGCAAACAAAGAACAACAGTATATAAAGATCTATTCTATGCCTGCTTCAGACATCAGACCTATCCAAAGCCGGGGGAAACCTTTAGCTCAGGAAATACTGCAAGGCTTCCAGTATCATTCTATGCAAACAAAATAATGTTCTTCCTCCCCACCTTTCAGATAAAGAACTCAATACGAATAGAATTAATTTCTCTC
>JABUQX010017215.1:0-26256 GCA_015478945.1 Trachelipus rathkii | reverse complement strand
AAGATGATCTCGAAATCATCATATTTTAGGAGGTTTCAGTTTTAATACACATCTCACGCATCATTAAACTTTTCTCTAGTTTCATTTATATATAAGTATTTTTTACAGCATGTGAAGATGAAATCACTCACTTCGACTATCACTACTATTTCTTCTCACTCATAGTGAAAAACTTTGACAATTATTGGTCCAGCTCCTCAGCTTCTCGTGTTCCCTGAATCGGTCTTGGTAGAGTTATGACCCTCAGTAATTTACTATAACTTACTTTACTTAATTCCAGATCCTTTCCCTTATTCTTTAAAAATCTTATATATCACATGCTTTCATGGTTTTATACTTTTTACACACGTATCATTACTTATATACTCTGTTAATTACTATTCATTATGCTTTCTCATCTACAATGAGAAAGTAATCTTGGTAGGTCACAATACTGTAGGAGAGAGGAATAATTTATTTTCCTTAGCACTTCAGTGCTGTAAGAACATGGTCTCAGGATATGCGGTCGTACTTACTTTGTTATATGATATACATAGTTTATAGGATAACTATACTTATTATGCTTGCGTAGGAGGAGTTATCAAATACGGAATGTGCAGAACAGCATAACTAGAGGGACTCTCCTTAAACATGGAGGTCAGTACACATTCTATAATTTAGTATGATTTAGGTATTCAGATATATATATACTAATTTATTAGGACACATATTACGTAGTACTCCGCTTCTACCTTTTGTGACCTTGGCTTTCTGACGCTGGTCAATTTTTGGACCAATTATATCGATATGTTATATTTTTATTTACCTGGAACTGTTCTTTGTATCTCATTTTTTTTTTATGGAATACTCAGTACTCATAATTATTTAAAAATTGGTGTTTTTATTATTTTTTATTATTTTATTTTTATTTTTTTTTTTTTATTTTTTATCTTAATATATATTATTTTTTTATTTTATATTTATTTTATTATTAATTTTTTATTTTTTTTATATTTTATATAAATAAGAGTCAACATTTTTATTAAACTGCTAGAATGATTTTTTTGACGCAATATTTAAGTTCTGGAATTTTGAAGGTTTGTTAATGGTTGATATTCTCGATGTCAACTCGTTCCTGAGCTAGTACATGGGGCTTAGCAGAGAGTCCCCAGGAGATAAGAATAATTGTCTCTCACACATTATCACCCACCATCGGATCCCGACGTTTCTTGTCGAGCGCCGTGGGCCAGCTGCGAGATCGGGCGAGAGAGTTTTGCAGCTCGGTAGTCGCTCTAACACGTGAAGCACGTAAGTCCCACGCGTGGGGGTCGCTTACTTTATATACAGAGGTCTAACAATCTTAAGAGCTATGAAATACTAATATCAAAATAAAAATATTACGTTACACATGCAGATTCATTTTATCACAAAATACCATACAATGTATCATATCAGCACATAAAACATATATCAGAGAGTAGGTACATTATTATCCGATTATTTCGAAATTATCATTTATATAGTCAAGATTAAATATACACCAAACACTAATATTTAAACAGTCACAACAAAAGAAATAACCACTATATTTTGGCACTATCCGAATAATGGTTCCACGACCTACTCTATGTTACCTACTATATTGCAATATTAATCCTTGACTTATGCCAGTGATCTCTCTAATCGAGTACATGAAGCGCTGCCTTCTACTCCACCTAGGACTTATATAGATATCTTAGCAATTAACTACTATTCACTTATTATTAACAATTATCACATTATCCCAAATATCACAGTATTCTCCATCATTTTAACACTATAAATAATCTTAAATTATTCACCTCTATTTGCTTATTATTAACATTAACACATGTATCAACTATTATTGAAGTAAGATGAGCGTATGAGAGCGAGGATTAAAAATCACCATATGCGATTTGCTAAAATATATCAAATGTGTAGGTAAAGGGGGAGTTTTCCTGGTCACCCTATTGCTACCAGAAGATTTTCCCGTTGGCAAAAAGAGAATTATTAATGACATATAAAAAAATGTTCACTTCATATTTGTCTCTACATCTCTTACTTGCAATTTCCATCAAATAATATTATATCTATTAAGACTTCCCTATCCTTTTCATTTGTTCGTACTAATTAATATCTCCTTCTTCTATATAATAATTTAAATTCTGTTATTATCTTCATTAATTTTAATGCGTGAAGTCCCATCTCAAAATATATGTTAAAATATGAATATGAATATAAACATAATTTAAAAATATAAATATATATTTGCAGCCTTCTCCTTTCTCATAACCCAGTATAACATAAATCTGGTCTCATAAATATAAATGTTATCAATTTTTATCATTTTAAATCCAAAATCGTATATTTTATATTTTTTCAAAAGTGCTGTTTGCAGGTGCTATTTCTTCTAAATAAGCAATTAATAAAGTTAAGAGCTTTGTCTTCTAGGATAATCATTTCTGCTAAAAAATTGTTTTCATAAAAAAACAACAACTTTCTCCAGCCATTCCGATAAAGTATTATTTAATTTCTTTCAATAATCGTACTAACCTTCACTAGTACTAATCACCATCTCTCCACATCACATCTCTCTTCTGGCCCTTTCTTGTATTTCTGTCGCTTCTTTCCCTGCTGTGAGTCAACTGCGTACACTACCTCACAAACACTTGGTCGATTATTCATAATATATGAATATATATATACGTAAAAATATTAATTATATATTATATTATATATTAAAAACATATACTTATTGTAACTATATCACTTTAATTAGAGTTAATAAATATCTATATATAACTATATATATATAGTATATAATAGTTATTAAATAATTCAATAATATATATGATATTATGCTATAAAAAAATTTAGTCTTTATAACTACTAATACTAATAACTAACATCATTATGCGTGTGTTTTATGGATGTGTGATGAGACAACATATGTAATGCAAAATCTCAAGTTAAAGCTTTGTAAATTATTAGTATACTTTACAACATGAGAGAGCTTAGTGTAAAAAAGCTCCTATGACATTAATATTAAAAAACTTTTGAGCCTTTGACTAAAATTGAAATTAATTTCTTTTAAGACAATTTCGAGTCTGCGTAGTAAAATATAAATTCTTTTTCCATTTCAGATTTGCTCTATAATTAAGAAAAAATTATTATCTCTTGTCAATATGTCAAAAGGGAACTTACTCTGAGCATAAAATGAAATTGTTAAAGAAAGGATTAGACACACTACGTTGATTAGATTGTTAACTAGTCTGATGCTAGTCGTCTATAATATATTATAAATATAACCTCATAATGATTTTTATATCCTAGTAAAATTTCACATAATATATTTAATATTATAACTAATTATATACTAGTATAACTCATATTAAAGCAGTAAATAATCAAGTTAAAATATCATATAATATGAGGTGCTTATAATAATTACCTATAGTATATATTATATATATATATATTATATATATATATATATGTATATATATATATATATATAATATTATATATATATATATATATATATAATATATATATTAGTATATATATATATATATATATATATTATATATATATATATTATATAATAATGACATCAAAGGGATATAAGTATTATAGTATATATACTTTATTATATATTTGATTTTATTTTAATTAACTCTATATATATATATATATATATATAAGTACTTTACTGCTTTATATTATATAATACTTTCTGTTTAACTGTTATATTATAATCACTTATCTGCTTATTAATAACTGTATATTAATATTAATATGAGTATATATATAATACTTATAGTACTTTAATAAGATTTTTCTAATATTATTATATTTATTTTAACAATTACATTATATAATATATTTACCTATTTAATTCTAATGATAATAAAATCAGTAAATATCAAATATGAAAGGGTGTGACTTATATAACTAAACCAATTAGGTAGGGATTATAGTATTGACTTTTGTTATTATATACCTCAGATTCTTCTATAATATTTGTAGACAAATAAATACTTTACCTACCAAAAAGTGCTCTATAATTATTTATCATACTTTACTAATGATCTTAATATAGGTTATTATTATAGGCTTTTAACACTTTATAATTTATTGATTTTAAACTCTTATTGATTTATGAATTCTATATTAATTATATTTATATATTTATTATTATTTACTTATATATATTATTAAATTACTTAGTTGACCTTTATTACTATGCTAATATGTCCTATATAAATTTATTTATTAACATACACACAATATTATATATATATAAATTATATATATTATATACACACACTACACTAAATATACCTTACTATAACTAATACCTACACTACTAACATATATACACATATATACACACAATCAATTACTTATACCATAGAAAACTTACATACCATATATAAATCAAAATTTATCAACCTATACAATACCATAAGATCATCATATTTTGCAATCTATCATATATATATATATACATAGACTAAATCCATTATATATATTAATATTTACACTATATATACACCCATATAATATATGAATAACTTTACACTATATCAATAATTAAATACACTTACACTCATTAAATTATAATATCAAACTTACACTTACACACAAGTATATTATTATATATATAGTATACACATACTTGCAACAAACACATACATACACATATTTTAAGGTTGGGAGGAATGGCCTCGGCACGACACTACTCACAACGCACAGCGGGGTATATTGGTCCTCCAGTATCGCACATGGCGGTGGTTCAATCCGCGGAGAAGGCACACGTATTAATGTAAAAAGTAACTCTACATCTCCCATAATTTTGACATTTCATGACAAATAGACCATAAAATTCAATTTTACCCCACTAGGTATCAGTGAGGAAATTTCATTTCAGGGTTATTTTTACCTTATAAAGAAAGAAGAAAGCATTTTATTCAAATAAAAACTGTTCGCGGCGTGAAATAATTGATTTTGAGTTTAGGTGGATGGGGTTCAAACCCTTTCTTGGAAGGATCGACCCTAAATAAATTCGGGTGACTCATGCATACAGATAAAGTTATATTTGGAATCAGAAAGGATAGATGCATCTTTTTTTTTTTTTTTTTTTTTTTTTTTTTTGTTTACAGATAAACACCACCACGACTTTACGCCAAGGGTGAATAATATATATATAATATTATTAGTATATATATATAGATATATAGTATATATATTCATATATATATTATATATATATATATATATATATATATATAATATATATATATAATATAGTATAAATGGAGGGCGGTAAGAGGCAGTGGTCCTCATAACTTTTGCTTATAAATTTTTTTGTAATTGTGTCAATTTTTTATTAACAACACATGGCAGCATTACTTCATACCAATATCAAAGCATCGATTACTTTTAAAAAAAAGCTTTTCAAGTTATCAGAATATCATCTTTATTTCTTTTAAACCGTCAGCATTGTCATTCAAAAGACGGGTGGCTCAAAATATCATAGCAATTAGATAATGATTACATACCCGGAACAGAAGCTGTTTTATTTATATTGATTTATTTCAGTTAATTCTCCTGCAATGCTGATAAACTCAACACCTCGGACTGAATTAGGCTTTCTAAATTATAAGAATGTAACTTTTGAATACGAACTAGCGTACATAGTAAAAGGTTCTTTGATCAATACCATTCTTTCAAATAGTTATCCCAAGTATGTATTTGGCTTTTAATAATATTCTATTGAAGGAATTTTTAGCCTATATTTAAATTGCCATTCAACTCATTTTCAATTTGGCACAGGCAGGCCCCAGAGCAGCGATTACAGGAGGACAAAGTAAAAGCTTTATCAAAAAGCTCGGCACATTACAAATAAATACCGTGCGCTAACAGCCGCAGGGCAAAAGACGCTCATCTATCGCATCTCCTCGAATGCGGAAAGTCTGACAATTTACCTGTGCATCACTTAGTAAAGAATATACATGTCATGATGAAGTTCTATTAAGAAGGATGTAGACACTGAACTTTCGTGTCTTCTCCTATCGCATACGTAATCACTCCGCAGCTACAAACAGTGCGAATGCGAATGCGCATTATATATTATGCTTCTGTGAAAGCACATAAAAAAAGACATTTAAGGTCTTCCTTCTCGACATTTTTAAACGGATTTTCGTTCCACCAATTATTTATACCATAAACAACTAAGACGCCCTGCATAGACATATCCATTTGCCTTGCTTAAGAACAAACCATACAGTCTACATACAAACAGGTTGATAAACGCGCAATGTTACCAACAATATTTTAAACGTGAACTGAAAATCAGTACGGAAGAAGGCCCAAATTTAAAATATATGCTGCATTAAATCAATACATGTAAGCCCAAATTCCAAACATATGTCTCTAGAATATCATTTCACACCGGAAAATTGAGAAATCCCCTTATACACAGCATGCGAAGAAGGAGAAACGTCAGGTCGTTTCAACTTGTACAACATATTACAATGTTTATATTTACAGAATGTACAAAATGTATTCTTAGTGACCTGTGCCGCCAGGTTCATGCATCCAATACGAGTGATGCCGGGTTATCCCACTACATGCGTTGGTTATTCGACGGAAAAGATCATCGGGCGAGGTTACTGCGTCAGGAGTAGAAATAACAGGTATGTTTGCGAGAGACCCCCACGAGGATAAAAGAGCTCCAACTATATGGAGTGCAGTGTCAGCTCGGTTCGACATCGTGAACGCGCAGGCACATGAAATGAACAAAGATCTTCATTATCCATCTTCCCGAAAGTTCTGCCACGGAACTTAGTCGTCACTATAGCTGCATTATGTGCTGGGCACCCATCATGTGGTAATATATTCTGCGTCGTGTCCTTAAAGTAAGGACTCAGGAGGTCAACAAAGTTACGGTCTGATCAGGAAATGAAATGCTTTCCAACTGTAACGTTCCTGTCAAATTTCCCCTCGTATGGAAGTAAGGCCCATTACATCCTGCTATTGAGTATACCACACCCATAACTTTGACTGGTTTGAAGACCTGCCGCTTGATTGGCTAGGGAATGTAATATAGGGTGAGTTTGTTTTCCACCCAATAGCGGAAGATTCCACCTGTTTATACATGACAGTTATCCCGTAAAAAGCGAAGGATTCATCGTCCAAAATATTTTCCAATAATTTTCCGGTACAGTCCATTAGAAGGCAATCTTATGAACCAGCCAGAAATTCTCACCCGATTGTTCTTCTCCACGATCAAACCAGGCACAATGTGGAACCTATATGGTACATGCTTGTATGCAAAAGCACGAATCCGTCGTATGGTCCTTCGAATTTAAACCCTGCGAGACCGAACTAGCCTGCTGTAATGAGGAGCGTAGCGACTTTTGCCTTAACTTAATTCAATTAATATCCACCTTGTTAATATTATGGGCATAGGTACTGGATTCTCAAATAGTTTAGTCTAACAAACCAGTATTAAATTAGAGAAAATGAAAATTATTAAATTATACATTTGCTTTGAAAAAGATTATTTATTCTTATATAGGCTAAGGAACAAAAAATAAAAATTTATAACTTCTAAAATAATGCCGTTTAAAATATAATAAATAATATATATATAATTTATATATTATATATATAGATAGTACTATATAATATATATATAAATATAACGTAATATATATAATTATATATTATATATAGTTATATATTATAGGATTATATATATATAATATATATATCCTTTAATATATACTTTGGTGTGTGAAATGTCAAAATGCAACCACCTAAAAATAATGGACCCACAGTCCACCAGCGCCCCTGATTAATAACTTATTATTTTCGTATATAGATGATACATATAATAATTATATTTACTTAATATATATAAAATAATAATTATAGTATAATATATGATATATATTATTATATAGTATATTTTAAGAGTATAATATATATATAATAATATAATATTATATATTAGTATATAAAACTATATATAATATATATATAGTTTTAGTAATATATATATTATTATATATTATATAAAAAGGGTTAAAAACATATATTCACAGTAACATTTTATAAGCGTAGGTAGAGGGACAATGGGTCGCTTTCAGGTAACAAAACACCAACAGGACATTTACCAGGGTATAAAAAAAGCGTTGACTTAAGGATTCTGTGTCCCAGTCGTATAATATAAGAGTATGAAAAGGGTAACAGAAAAGGAAGAATCATCTGGATGAATGTCTTCATGCTTTAATGTTACTTATTTTAATTGCGTACCTTTTCAAAAATATTTATCAGATACAAAATATAATATATATATAATATATAATATATATATATGATTATTATAGTATATATATATATAATAGATATATATAGTAGTATATATATATTATAATAATTTATATATTTACCTATCATAAATATATTGATGGTGCGTGGTAGTGAATCAGCAAGTCATTGATGTGGATTTGCTATACTCAAAGTCACATGTTAAACACCTCGCAAGCGAATGGTCATTGGTTCGATTCCGCACTAGTGTCCCTATGATAAACGTAGCCTTTCATTTATTATTATTTATTTATATTTTTTTTATTGGTTTAAAATTGTAATATTAACATACGTTTTCATTACGAATCTCATTTTGATAGGGTCTATTATTATTTTAATTATTTACAACTGCCATCAATAAAACAATTAAAGTGTTAAGAATACGTAAAAATAATAATAATAATAATAATAATAATAATAATAATAATAATAATAATAAAATAATAATAATAATAATAAATAATAATATAATAATAAATAATAATAATAATTAATAACTTATATTATGACAGTAATAATGCTAATAATAAGAATTAGAGATATTAATTATTCCAGTAGTAAAATCAAAATGTTTATTTTTAAGAAAATTTTGTGAGACTTTGTTAACTTCAATAATAATAATAATAATAATATATAATAAACTAAAATAATAATAATATATAAATAATTAATAATAATAATAATAATAATAAATATATTAATAATTAATAATAAATATATCTTAGAGATAATAATAAAATAAAACTACACGATAGATGTCCATACAATAGCAGCATAGTTAAAAAGTAGTGAACCCCGAAAAGTTCGATAGTTAACGTGTGTTTGATCTCTCCCCCATTAATATGTTTTAATTGAACTAGGTTTCTTTTTTAGGAGTCAGACTTAAAGACTTGATTTAATTCGCATACGTCGCATGATCTTCGGATAACTAAGAGGGGGAATCTTAATTTTTAGTGTATTTATTATTAGTACGTTTATTTTTTTAACAATGCTACAAAGGAATTTGGGTTATTTGATAGCAGTCTAGCCAATTATAAAATGTTTAAAAATACAAATGAAAAAACTTTTAAAGATTCACAATATTTATATGTTCTACAAATTATAAAAGCTTAACAACTATTGGACAACTAGGGAACTAATAAATTTAAAGATCAAAAGTAAAAATAATAGCTTAATTAATTTAAAAGCCATAGTTTATTTACAAACATTTTTCATAATTTAATCGATAACCAAAGGTTATAACCGCGTGCTTTAATGAAAAGATTAGTAGATTTTGCTTCCGCTTCTTTCAAACCTTGCCAGATTGAGGTGTTGCGATATGATATAGGGCCCAAAATTAAATGAATGCATGCAGGCGGGGGGGGGCTACTTCTTTAAGATGTGGAACTCTCTTTTTTTTTTCATCGGATTTTTATGAATCTTCTGTTTTATATTCGAAACATTTCTGATAAAAGACATAATAAGCCTAAACACCACAATATATATATTTAGTAATAGTATATATATATAGATATAATAGGAGCTAAATATATATATACATGAGAATCTATAAATAGATTATATAATATATATATATATATATATATATATAATATATAATATATATATATATATATATATATAATATACTTGATAGAGTAGTAAATACGAGGCAAAGATATAGGCTACAACCAAACACGACAGATTCCCTAACGTAAACTATCACTAAGTCCCAACCCAATTTTTGTATTTGTAGTGTTTGACAATGATTCGCGCGCTTGACACACACACACACATATATATATAGTAATAGATAGTAATTAATAATATATATAATAATATATATAATGATAATATTTATTAAATATAAAATATCAGATAATATATATGTATATAATATATATATATCATATATATATATATATATATATAATTAATATAATATATTAATTGTATTTTAAATTTTAATTTTATTTCAATTTACTTTAGTTGATGATTAAATTATTGCTTCCCCAAAATATTTTTTTTTTATTATACTTTAGTATCCCAAATATTTTAATTATTTTTAAATTAGTTATAGCCTTAAATAATACATTGGACAAAAATGTATGATAACCACCCATGAGATTCTGAAACCGTAAAATTAAGTTCAATAGATTCGTCAACAGAGGGAAAAGACATCCTTACTCGTCATTTACAAATTAACCAGAATCAACTCTGACTCCTGCAAAGGCTCCGGTGCAGTGCCATCTGCATTGTGTTTATGTTTTTTTTTATACATTGTCAAAACCAACCACGACGGGCAGAGCAATAGTCGGAGGCAGATGGTGATGACACAAAATTTCATTCGCTAGCGCAAATTACCGCAGATGAGCACAGAGCAGGCTTAAAGTGAGGATTAAATTCAGAAGGAAACGCAGAAGAGGGAAAGAGAGTTCCACAGAACAAGGTGATAGTGAAGAAGCAAGCACCGAGTGGAACCCTTACCAAGATTACCAATAAACTACGACAACACCGTGCGCAGACACAGCATCCCTTGTGCTACGAAGGGCGTCAGAAAGTACTGGAGCTTCGGCGAGTTGTAAGAGTTCCCCATACGAACACCTCCGCGGCGTACCAAATTAGAAAGAGATAAAACACCAAACATTGCGCTCGCCAAAGATAGAGGTCAAGGAACTGGAAAGTTACAGAACAGTTATAAGCCTTTTGGCCTTTGACTCCGACTCTATCCAAAAGCCGGGAGTGAATACCCCAGAGCCCCCCCCCCCCCAGATATGAGAAGATAAAGTATTTCGTACAAGTACGTACATAGACCCTGATATAGTTGGATTACTGAGAAGGGGAAAAAAATCTCTCTGTATAAGAAGAAACCCCAAGTTTCTTTGGGGGGCCCCCTAGCAACTCGTAGGTGATGTGAGGTTTCCAAAAAAACATTTTTTTGTTATGTAATAATGCCAAGGATAAAGTTTATTTGTCAACAGGAGAATGAGAGAGAACCGTCGAAAAAGTAATGGGAAGTATAAAGGTTATTTTAGAGAGTTAGGTTTGTAGATATATATAATTATATAAGAGTTGGTTTTATAAAGAATTGAATTCGACAAGTTGATGACGACCCCACACGAAGATTCTATCCAGATCAGCGAGAATAAAATCGGAAGATTAAGACAAGAGGCATATCATCTCTAGTATATATATGTATATATATAGCACAGATTGATGATCACAACTCTTGCCAGATACTTGTCATCGCATATGATATATGATAGCAGAAAGAAGGTGCATGAAATTAGAAGATCATTAATGAAAAAGTAGAATAAAGAAGATAGGGGAAAGAACCGAACCCTGAGGAACACCCACTATTTGACACGAAAAGAAGAAGTCGCTCCATCAACCACAACCAATAGGAGCGATTTGAAAAGAAAACTAGTTCACTATAGGTGTGCAAAAGAGAAGGAGAAACCCAAAAGAGGAATCTTAGAGACAGTGATCTGTCATATTACCCGCGTCAAATGACTTTGGCTATTGATCAAGCGCCCACCACGTCAAAGTTCTCCCCGTAGTTATTTTATATACTAAGAGCGAAAAACCATAAATCGCGATAAAATAGGAAAGACATTCCCTGAAACCTCGAGCCACGAAAGCCGTACTGGCGATCAGAAAGTAGAGAATGAAGATTAACCAGATAGTTCTAAGAAGCTGAAGAGAATTGAGAGGGTTTAAAAGATCTTAGATATAACACAAGGAATGAAGCTATAGGCCGATAGCTCCACCCACCTTGTAGATTTTTTCCTTCAATCATCTTCGCCCGTCTCTCTAGCATTTCATATGTCTTCTCCTTTAAATTTCCTTATTTTTTCATCTGGAAGCCTTAGGGTCCCTGAGACTGCTAAGGTTCTGAAATCCCTACAAAATCAAGTTTTAAGAGTTGAAATATACGTTATAAAGGATACTTTTGTATACAGAGCAATTTTTCGCTCCATCACCGGGTCGGAGGCGCACCTCATTTGCTCTCAAGAAAGTCATCTCAAAGCTCGATCCTCGCTTGATAGACATGGTCGCAGCCTTATTTTCCAAATAGCTAAGGTCATATCTAGCATAAAGCCCACACCCACATGCAGGGGGACGTGTAAAATTGCAATGAAACCGCGTGCCCGGAAGCTGACCACTATCCACTCACTGTTTCCAAGTTTGAAACTATAGCCATCTTTAAGCCCCTCAAGATAGGAGAGCAATATATATAATATTATAAAGTATATATATGAAATATATATATTATTTATAGATATATAGATATAATAATAATATATATTAAGAATATTATATATAATTAATATTAATAATATTAATATAATAATATAATATTTAGAACGAAAGAGAAAAAAGAAGACTATATACGTAAATCAAAAAACAAAAGTCGAAGAAGAGCAAGGTGATAAAAATTGACCGCCCCTTCGAACAGCATACTGAGGGATATATATGGTGGCAGGAAGATAAAATCGGTACTTTAGACTCAGTTGGACAAAAGTCTTCATGTAAACCATTCCCGATAGACGAATGGTTCAAATCCTCTTTTAGATATATTTTTGTCAATGTATTATTTAAGGAACTAAAAACTAAAATTTAATATTAAGAAAAATATTAGGGACAGTAAATTATAAAAATAAATATATTGAAATATTTAAACACCAACAACTAAAATAAATTACAAAAAAAAAATATTGTATATTACGTATATATTATATAATTAATATATATAATATATATATTATATATATATATATATATATTATATTAATATATATATATAGTAGATATATATAATAATTATATATTATATTATATATATATATATATATATATAAGTATATATATAATTAAGTATATATTATATATATATAATATATATAATATAATTATATATAAATATTAATATATATATATTATTATATTATATAATATATATAAACAGTGTGTGTACGTTACATGCTCAAACAGCAGCATAACAGACAACAAAAAACAGGCTGGCTTCCTAGTTACGATATAGTGAATACTGATTGGTATTCCATTCATTTGATTCCCATCATATAGAATATTATATAATAATATATTTGAAAATATTTTATATTAATATTAAGTGGTAACACATTTGCTTTCAAAATTCCTATAGATCTATATATTAAATATATTATATATATTATATGTAAATAATATTATTATATTATTGAGTGTCAATCCATTTTTTCCGTACCGATGATGGCCGCTCTATAAACTTTTGTAAAACTTTTATTATTTTGAAATGGCGTTAATGTGTATCCCAAATCCATTCAACCACCATTCTTTGTTATTTACTCGTGCGTTGTAAAACAGGTTGAGCCAAAAATGTTTGACCAGGTGAGCAATAAAAGTTTATCACTTATAGAGTAACATTAAGTCATATCTCTCATATTAATGAGTAATTCTTACTTTGATGTTTTAATAATGCGTAATTGTTAGGGATACTTTAAATGTACATATTGGCCTTTTATGTTTTTTTTGGAATATAAGATTCTAAAATTTCAATTTTAATACGAAAATATTTGAGTGTTAAAAATCACGGGGGAAACAAACGTTTTTGTGCCTGCATTATCCAACACTAAAAATTAATATTAACGCTATTTCCTAACGAACCTCTGGAAAAACAACTGTTGTACGTGAAATAACTAATATATCTATATGAAGTTTGGTGAATATATTATTAAAAAATTTACAGGGTGTACCAAAAAATCAATTTTTGACGGAAAATCGGTAACTGTGAACCTTAATATCTCTGAAAGCCTAAGGCTAAGAAATCTGAAAATTCAAAGTGGGTATAATATTTGTTGTCACCAAATTATAAACATTACTTTTATAATATATGTTTATTTTACTCGTTTAAGAAACTAGTCAGTTAACAAAGTCCAAAACATATTTTTTTCAAATCCGTTCTTATTTTTATTTAATGATTATCTATTATTATAGTGATTATAGTTCAGAAAATACATAGACAAATGAAATCGTGTGGCATTCGAAGTATAATGAAAAACAATGTTAAAAATATTTAATATTTTAAGGTCATAATCGAAGAGAAGTACAGTAAATCTTTTTTACTGTAAATGACAAAAGTAACTAAATAACTTGAAAAATATCTAGTATATAATATAGATATATAATTATTAATTTATATATAATTATATATAAAATATAATTATATAATATATAATATATAATATATATATAATATAATATTAATATATATATAATATATATTAATATAGTAATATATATGTACCGTTAGTGCGTACAATAGGTATAAAAAGTTATAAAGAAGATGGAATGCTTTACAATACATTTCTGGAAACACAGATATAAGGAAATCGTGTACAAAGCAATCCTGTATGCGAAATAAACTGTTCATTCCTTTTTTTTATATCGAAGGTCACCAGAGGATTCTGGTCACCAACGGCGTGCCATGGGGAGAGAGCCAGTTATGAAAAAAGAGATCGGAGACCAACACTTGACAAACTCCTCGGTCCAAACATGATTACTTTAATGCTAATCATATTTAAGGTATTTAAAAAGCAATTAATTGGAACAAGTATCAAATTTTCTTAATGTTTTCAGTAAATATGTCATTAGAAATAATTAAATAAAGAAATAATAAAGAAGCTTAAAAAATTTTTTAAAACTTTTTATTATTTGCCTATTAAATCAATAGTAGATCCTTAAATAGCCAAGTAATCATATTTAATAGAGATCAAGCTTAATGCTATCAATATATAATTATATGTATATATATATTATATATATATAAAATAATAATATATATATTATATATAATTATAATATATGATTTATATAATATTATAAAATATATATAAATATATATATATATATATATATATTCAGAAGTATGATTATAACATAAAAAAAACCTTTAAATGCCAAAATAAATAAAATTGTGCAGTATATACCGTTATATTATATATATAGAATATAAAACCGCACGAGCTTAATTACAGAATTTATTATTTGCATTTAAAGTTTTTTTATTTAAATCTTTTTGTGAATGATAGAAATTATATAAAATATATAAATAGTAATAGTTGAAGAAGCATTTAAATTATATTAAGATAGAAATATAAAATATATATATATAGATAATATATATATGAATTATATAATAATTATATATATATAATATATTAATGTACAAAGCTTGATCTCTATAATGATTATAATTGACCCTATTTAAGAGATCACTATGAATAAGGCAATAAGTAATAAAATTTAAATTTTTGAATTATTTATAATCCTTTAAATATTATTATTCTTTTATATAATTATATATTTTGATTTAATTGAATCATATATTTTACACATATAATATAGAACACACAATTTAAATAATATATTGCATACTTTACAATAAAATAATAATATAATTATGCTTTGTTAAAATACCTATAAAGAATTAAGATTATACCATATATAATAAGTTATTATGTACAAGTTTTGGGACGATACGAGAAGAGTCAAGTAAGGTGCGCTCGCCGATCTTCGTTATTTACATAATACTATGGTACGTCTCTCTCACCAGTGACCATACTCCGTTTGTTTTATTATATATAGTATAGTAACTATGAGAGCTAACAGAAAAACACGAGCATACTCGCCGCAAGCCTGCAAACAACAAATAAGATAATCTACCAATTACACTAAAGGTAATAACAAACGATTACACACTTCCGAAAATCTATATCGTTAGGACTGCGTTTTGATTTTAAGAGTCTCCCTCCACCAGATCTTTGTTTGGTTTACCAATAATTAAGCTTTCCCCCCCCTCGTAACCATCTGTAAGGCAGGAGTTTAGATTCTCTAGCTAGTAACTTGAACAACAGTAGCTATACCCTTTAACAAAACTCCCAAATCATCAACAGTATAGCACTTATGGACGATTACTTCACCTTCACTACACAACACAAAGGGCACAAGCACATACTATATTTACATCTGCCAACAAGAAATACAGTAAGTAAACATATAAGAACCATCGCAGCACAGAGGTGACATCACAAACAATAGCCAATATCCAATATCTACTGGATATATAGTATACAAACAATATCGATTTCAGCCCGATCACTAAACTACGACTTATACATATCGAACTAGACACCCAACTACTATGATTAAAAATAGCATAAAGAAACTTTTACAAACACACAAAACAATTAAAAAGCTCTAAGAATCGATAATAGGAATGCAATCAACAACTACTCACATTAACAACCTGCCTCGAAGAAACCAAAGAAATTCTACCCATGATACAAATCAGCCTGAGACATGATAACCACTTACATTCTTATCATAAGACCCAAATCTACGTCCTACATCCATCGCCCAAGCATTTACACTCTCATTAACACATTACCCCGGATCCACAAGACTCTACATATCATCCCTCTATACTTAACCCATCAGCGAATATATAAGTTTTGTAATCTAAGCATTAGCTATACTTATTTTCAAATCACTTATCGATCTACGCATTACCAAACACAGAGTACACACCATCAATCTAAATCCACAACGACTAGCATGTAAACGCCACTTTTAGACTTAAGATCACAATACAACATATTTATTAAATCAAAAACATCGCTGCACAGACATAAAAGAGCACACGAATTCATTCGACAAAAACATATATTATCTGAATGAATCTGTGTCATGTCAGGTGCAAGCGCTCGTCAATAGCTCAGATATGTCAGCCATCCACCCATAAAATTTACCAAAAATGACATACCAAAGATCGAATTCAACCTTAAAAGGCACACATACCATCATTCATAGCATCGAGTTTCAAGAGCTGTAACCAGGTTTCCGGAAGTTATTAATAATCGATCGCTCACATTACTTTCTATGCATGTTAAAAGAATCTATCCACACCCAAATCGAAGAGAAATCAAGGTACATAAACAAGTCTCTCACGGAGAGGTATTCTCCTGAGAGAAAGGTGGCGTTCTTGGACACCCTGTAACGGTTTAATTTAAGATAAAACCTGGAGCCAGCCCACCAAACTTCAAAATAAGATTGTGAGGTTAAAAAACCATACTTCAGTATGATCAACACACCAAATTTGTGGCCCTGATGCTGCCCTGAGTGATTATGAAATTGATCTTCCTTCTTGGGTTCAAAAAGGGAGCACTCGCGGACGTGAGAGAAAAATAATGAAAATGTATATACTGCGATTAAGTTTATCTATAACAATATGTTATTACGTAGATACATTTATTCAATTGGTGAGTGAAATATTATTTTTCGCCATAAATAAAATAAATATACATAATAAGGATAATCCAATAGTGATATCACTAGATAAGTATATATTAACCTACTAACAAATCACTTCATACTGTTATTGAACTTATGAGCGTAAAGATATATATAATACTCAATAATAATTAATATATTAATTTTGACTAAAATTAAGTACCTCTTAAAGAAAGTGTGCAGTATAAGTTTTGTACTATATCACAACTCGATGCAGCAAACATTTATATATTGTGATAATAACGTAATTTCTCCTTTGTTGCGTGCGACCGTTTGTGAACGAGTATCTCCCTGGTTATGAAATCATATATATACCAAAATACAGAAAATAAAATAGCAGAAGTTACAGGAAGGACTATACGTCCCGTCCGCGTGGATACTAAGCATATAAAGCAGTCCATTATTAACAAGAAAATTGAGATGAATATAAGATCTAATGAGTTCTATAAAATAAAATCAGATAATAAAAATCTTAACGCTGCACTATATAGTATACCAACGTTCCATGAGTAGTTTGTGGGATACGTGCAAAAATAAATGTGAGAGACCTAGCTACATATATATATAATAAGATATGATATATAATATATAATTATAGATATAGTGATATATATAGATATATATTAATAATATATATATATAATTATTATATTATATATATAATATTATTATAGTAATATATATATTATATAAGTAGATATATTATATATATATATATTATAATGAAGTAATATTATATAATTAATATATATATATATAAGATTGATATATATTATATATATAATTATATATATATAATATAAAATATATATAATTAGTATATAAATGATATTAATTAATATATATATATATAGATATATATAATATTATATATATTATATTATATTATATATTAATAGAAGATATTAAATTATATAATATATATATATAATTAATATGATATTAATATATAATTAATAATATTAATAGATAGGTCATACTAGATAAAGCTCACAGTCTATCCAGGAGTAACTATGTAACCATCCGGATAAATTTAAGAAGCTGTTCGGAATTCCATCACAGATTTCGAATATTTTTTTCAGAGGTTATGTCCAACTCTTTGAACAACGTAACGTGAAACTCTTTTGCTTTATAAAGAATGATGTGTATAAATTTTTGTTCCTTAAATAATAAGGATAAACAGAATTAATAATATAAAGACCATTGTAACATAGGCATTAATAATATAATCCATTATACATAAGTCTATACTCTGTCAACTCCATTAAATATGTAGCACCTCTGATTGGAATAATTAATTATACAATCTGATATATCTAAATTAAGTTTTAGAAAGAAATTTAGATTATTAAAAGCCTCCCCATGTCCATAATTATCAGTAAGTCAAACAATGTCGAATTAATGTCTGCGGTTGGATAACAAAATATGTCTTTGTTTAATATGCTTCTATTGTCTGACTATAGTGATTGCGTATGCCTATCTTTCCCTCTTAAATTTTGCTCGGTTAAAGGTCATTCTGCTTAACTTATTTAATTGATAGTTATGTCAGTAGGAAATTTTAATATATACATGCAGTACTTAGATATTACTATAATGATAATATACAAAACATAACCGTGTATATAATAATGATACATCTCTTTCACTCGTCTCTTTAATCTCATTGCATTTTGACTTTTTCAGTTTGTTACATCAGCATATAATGCTCTCGTAATTCCTTACTAACGTATAACATATGCAGTGCTTGTATTGATTGAAGAACTTTGTTTTGCAGCTTTGATATTTCTTGTTCATTCTATTATCAGCTGCCTAATGTGTATAAAATAGACGCGAAGCGATATTACATTATGATTACGAGGTATATCACGAGAATAAATATGTATTTTATTCCCTAAATTTATTATTTTTGATATAACTTTCATCATTAAAAATTAAAAGTTCATGAATATAAGACTCATTATCTAGATCAATATTCTAATGATAATATTATATTATCATAAATTTTTAATATATATGATGTTTATATGTGTTAATAAGTCAAGTTCAATTTATTTTAATATCATTTTATGAAATTATGTAAATATATTATTAATTATATAATTATTTATTGTCAAGTCATATATTTTTTATAATAAATTTATTTATCTTAATGTATTTATTCGTAAGAATTTATAAGTAATGGTAATAATAATTAAATATGATGGATATAGCATGAAGTTTATCGATTTAGAAAAAAAAAATTTTTTTTAATTTGGGTTAATGAAGCGTAGACTTTATAATGTATGTTGACATCTATTCCAATTGATAAATAATGAATCAGATTATTGAAGCTTGCTCTAGCTCGTAATAAAACCTTAAAAATTAATAAAAGTATTAATGATATAATTTAATTAAGTACTTATATAATTCTTGGATTAAAATAACATTTACGAAAATAAAAATCTTGCATTGTCTCAACTAATAAATTATGGTCAATGATATAGTGAGTCTGAAATTTCGTTAATTTTGAAAATGTTCTAATTTCGTTATTGTTCATCCGCTGTTTATGGTTGGATGTACCGAAAAATTCAATAAATAAAAGTAACTCGTCCAATATCTAATATACCTATAAACTTTTGAAAATTCATAAAAAAAAGTTTGAAATGAGTTTTTTAGATAATGAAAAGCTTTAAGTAGAAAAATTCTTTAGTGCACATATCGATTGCACAAACTCTGACCTCGACGCGCACAGATACCATCAATTGACGGAACATCCGCATTCGCATCCTCACTTAATGGTACATCCGCATCCGCATCCTCCGCATCCTCTTTTGAAAATGAGGATGTGCGGATGTTTTCTACATTTTATTGTATATGGGTTGGATGAAAATAGAATATTATATCCGTTAAGAGCATGGAGTTTCCTTGGAAATAGTTTCAAGTTTTTGAATTTCGATTTCTGTACACACACAACACACACATAACACCACATAGTTGTATAGTTGTATATATAGTATATTATTATATAGTATATATAGTAATATTGAAAAAATAAAAATATCTGAAAGAGTAAATTTATATAAATTTTATTTTGTATCTGTAGTTTATGATAATAGTATTTAAATTTATTACTTTTATAGAAGCGATGAATAACTATAACTTATTTAGTACACACATGTAAATGCTGTATTTTTTTTTATATTATTATGGTTTTTTTTTTTTTTTGAGATATTTTTACTTGAGAACAAAATTGTAGGGCCGTATTATTAATAATAAATTATAATTACTAAAATATAATTCCTGAGGCGCAGGATGGTAGTGATGAGAAAGAAAAACTTGCTGAATTGAAGCATTGTGAAACTCGGTTAAAAGTCGTAGTATACCTACTCCGAAAACTTTATTTCGACATTTTTTTAGTTTGTAACTTAAAGGGATTTAATGTAAAATTATAATTTTTTATGAATAATAAATAAAACATAAGATTTAATTTTATTCTATTTTATTATCTTGGAAAATGGATAATTATTTTTGTATGTATGTATGTATTTTGTTAAATTAATATTCAAAAATTCCTATAGAGCTTAAACGAACATACACAATAACTAAACATCCACTGAAGAAACTAAGATGGATGTGTAGACAAGTAGAAGTAATTTTTTGTTTCAAAGTTCTTCTTCAAGATTAGGAGAAATATATCTTATAAATAAATTTAATAGAACATTTTGCTATATATATATAAGTTTAGTACTTAAACCTGAAAACTAAATATATTGTAACTAATAGGTATATCTAATAACAAATTAATATAATATAATATATTATAGTGAAAATAATAAGGTCTATTAATGGAATTATATAATAAATTTGAATCTAACTATAGTTAACTTTAGTGAAGAAGTATGCGGATAGTATAAAATAATATTAAAGATAGGTATAATAATAGATTATGCTGACGGGCTATGGTCCAGGTTATCCTTTATTTGACGTAGTAAACCGAAGCCAAATTTATTTATATATAGGTCTAGATAATTAGATACCCTATTGCCAAGTACGTTATGACCAGGATCACACACCAGAGTTATATATATATTATTATATATATATATATATATAATATAGATATTCATATATTTAAATATTATTCCATGTAAATATAATGATATTATTATTAAGTACTATATATTATTAACCTTACTATGTTATTAAATGATAAGGAATTAATAATATATATATATATACGGTATATATAAATTATAATATAGATATATAGATATATATTGTTAATATATATTTAATATTGATACCTTAAATATAGATCTACAAATTACGATATATATAGATATTATATATATGTATATATTATTAATACTACATTTAACATTTAAATGTATAATGTAAATGAAGAGAATGGAAATGGATAGATTCCATGTCGATACGCTAAACATTTGAAGTTACAATGGGACTAGTATAGTTACGAAAACTACTTTATATCTGGAGATAAAAAATTTATGGCGTTACAAGACGTCTTAAAATTCGATAACTGGATTCGCAAGGGTATCCCGTTATTTCACTACAAGAAGAGGTCTCTAAAGGCAATCAGACTGGTGCATATTATATTCACACACACGAGATACTCCCACACACAAAACATCTGCAAGCCAATTTATTAAATTTAATTTCTAATGAGAGTAGAATGGTAATATGAGAAGAGTCGTTGGAGGACTATTGAATATGAGGTATAAAACACTATCTCCACCCACAATAACTGAAACTCACCATACACACATATAGGAAACACGGGAACGACTCATCGACTTGGTCAAGGAGACAGAATTGACAGAACAATTCGCCCAGGAAGAGTCTGACTCAACGCGGTCTTAGGACTGATTTGAAGTCAATATGTTTTAAGAGGCAATTAACGAATTAAATATTTCGGAGATATAGTAAGAGGTGTAGAGGAGATAATGATCAAAAGTTAGCATTGAAATATATAATATAAATTAGTTAATATTTTTATATATTAATATGTTAATATATAATTAATTGATTATATCTTTTTATTTTTGTTGACGGGGGTATTATTTAAAAAAAAAAAAGACTGCGTAACGTACTCGTCAGGCATCAAGTTACCACAGTTGGCCACAGCCTCAGGAATAATGAACTATTTTTTTGATAACTTTACGAGATATAAGTAAACAGTTCCATTATTACTGATCCAGTTGAACTATTTAAAAAAGGGAAATCGTAAGTAAAAATATTGAATGGAGTCAGGTACATCTTTATAAAGCTAGTATATATCACTTAATTCGAAATAAGAAATCTATTTATCTATTATTTATATATATATAGTTGTACAAAAAAAATTAAAAATACTTTTATAGAATATATATTAAATATTGGTATCATCCTATTATATGAAGAATATAATATATGGAAGATGAGTTGGATATCTGTGGTTGTTGTTATAGCTTATAATAATTAAATATAATAGTTCGGTAAATATATAAATAAAGTTATGTAAACGTTCACTTGATTATATTTGTCTTTTTAATTAATTGAGAGTATTACTATATAGAACTATTTTACATATATATAATTAGAACATTACACATTCAGAATAGATTTATCTACAGTTATCAAAAAATTTAGATTTGTCTATTATTATTAAATAATTAAAACTGTAGTTACCAAAAGTATAATAATAATAATTATACCAAATTTAAAATTTCATAATTTGTTTATAATGTAAGACTCATAAAGAGAAGCGTCTCAAGGATGTATTTATATAGTTAGTACTCTATGTTGAATGCTCCCTACCATGTTTGACTAAAATCTTTGGCTTACTCCAATACACAGGGCTATGGCCTGCCTTTCTTTTCGAGGTGTATCAAGCAGGGGGCCCGTCCTCGAGATGACCTTAGACAGCGTATTACAAAAAAATACTACGAAAGTAATCAGATTGTGAACAAGTGGTATTACGTAGGGCAACAGGAGAACGTTGATTAATGTTAGCATGCTTTTCATGGAACGCCGCTGAGGTGCAAACCATAATGAAAACTAGCTGGAGTAGGCACTTAAGCAATATCTCCTTTATCATCAAATCAATTTACTTTCAAGTATATTGAGATATAACAATGTAAACGAGTTTCCGAAAATACGCGAACACCCTTAATATGTTCTCTTTGAAACAGAATACATAATATGAAGGGGGAAATATATATAAGGCGTAGATGAAATGTAAGTCTTTATTTATGAATTATGAGGATTATAAATAAAAAAAATTATAATAAAATGATATATGGTTAACTGCTTATCCATTGTCTTATATGGGAAGAGATGCATCTTTTCGTTACTTATAAAGTTAGTATAGTTTAGAGTTATAAGTCAAATCTATAGGGTATAGAGATATATTATATATATATATTGCTGACTTTTTAATAATTTTTGCTCACTATAAGCGGTAGGCGTTTCCTTACTCTGCTTTCCCCCCAAAAAGCCCGCCACTGAATATAATTAATGTGTTAGTAATAATTAAAATTAAATAATATTAAATATAGTAAAGAGCTATAATAAAATAAAGATAATAATTAATTAAATAAAGTGAATATAATTTAATAATATAAATTTTTATAAATACTACTGTAAAAATGTTATGTAAAAATTATTATATTTTAAAGTTAATAGAAAAATAATCATTTATATTAAACATCATGGAAATCAAAATATCTCTCTATTCTACTCATCTACTACTCTCTCTCCTCTTCTCTATCTACTCTTACTCTATCTTATTCACACTCTCTTAACTCTACTCTCTCCTCTCTTCTATCCCATATCTCTCTTTCATCTATCTCCCTCTCTCTCTAATATATAATATATATAGATATATATAGATATTATATTATAATATTATAGATTATATATAATATATATTATATATAGATATATAATTTATTTTTATCATATCTCTAAAGTAGACTTTATAGAGAAATATAAAGTAAATATATAATATTATTTTTATATTTTTTTCATATAAATGTATATTAATATATGAATATTATAAATATAATATATTATATAATTAAATGGTATAAATGGCAAAATATAATAAGATATATATATTATATATATATATTATTATATTTTTTATATAGAATATATTATATATTAAACAGATATAAAAATAAAATTTATATATATATATAAGTAGATAGATATAGATATTGATAATATAATATAAGAGTATATATATATAATAATATATAATAATATAGATATATATTAATATAATATTAATATATATTAATGTAATATAATGTAAGTATATATAATATATAGATATTAATTAAATTAATAATAAATGTGTATAAAGAGCGATAGTAGATTAATCTTTCTGTCTAATTTCACCTGAATCCTAAACTAATAGTAATTAGGTAGAGGTATAATATAATATATATATATATAATATAATATATATATATATATATTAATCAATATATATGTATATATATTAGATGGATATAAAGGTGACTATAAAATAAATGCATCTGTCTTTCACAGCGACAGTTAGAGTTCAATCATCGACTATACCCCTTTATTAGTATATAGTTATTTGAATACGTCGTTGTCATTCAATCACAGATTGTATTCATATTATTAGAGTATAACTAGTTATATGTTATATACATAGGTGAAAGAAATATAAAAATTTTGATCTTACTATTTAAATAAAGATATGTTAATTATATCCAAAACTTTTCTAAGAGATAAAACTGTTCGCACTCCGCAGTCTTCTCATCCTCATTATAAATATCCGTCTGATCCGCTCCCTGGAAGATCCGATAAGCTCAAATTCAAATGCGTCTCTTTTAAGCATTCTGGACTAATCCGACCAAAACAAGGTTACCAATTCTTTCGTACTATCCGGTTTATCCATCCACTAATATTCTATATACTTATTGTATATAGTATCTACGATCAGAGCGGTCGTTGGACATTTTTTGCTGCCGTATGGTACAAAAACTTCTTTTCACAGAAGGTGTTATGAGAAGATTATATGTATAGAATATAGATATATATATATTAGAAGTATATATATATATATGATATATAGTTATAATATAATATATATAGAATAAATATAATTAATATATTATATAAGATTATTATAATAATATTTATATAGTAATTTAATATTAATATTAATGATATATATATAATATATAATATAAATATAATATTAATATATTTATAATATAATAGTAATTATATAATATAATATATATATATAAGATATAGATAATTAATATATATAAATATTTTATTAATATATATAATATGATGAATAATAATTAATATAATATATTAATATATATAATATATATTAAAATACTAATATAGTATATGATATATATAGATATATATTATATATATATATATAATATATTATTAATATATATATATATATATATATATATTTATATATATATAATATAATATATATTAATAATATATATAATTAGATATATTAATATATATAGTATAAGATAAATTATAATAAATATATAATTA
>JABUQX010017214.1:80000-85770 GCA_015478945.1 Trachelipus rathkii | reverse complement strand
TATATTATATATAGATATATATATATATAATATATAATATATATATAATTATATTTATATATATATAATAATATATATATATTATATATTAATATATATACTTATACGTATATATATTATATATTAATATATTATAACTTTTCTTTATCTACCTTAAATTACCGAAAACTTTCGAAAGGACGTAGGCCGAAATAATATGACGAAAACTTTCGAAAGGACGTAGGCCGAAATAATATGACGAAAACTTTCGAAAGGACGTAGGCCGAAATAATATTGTGAAGATCTTCACGGGACCGCGAAGGACCCCCACTATGGTAAATCGTCAATGGAAGGGTTTCATCCTATGCCCACAGGTTTGAGCCACAAAACCAACCCCCCACACAACCCCGCCATTCTTTCCTTTTATGCACCTTTCTTCTCCCTTCTGCCAAACTCACATTTCTCTCCTGCAGACACTCCTTAATTTACTGACTCATCCACTTTTTTGCTTTGGTCTCCCAGCCGGTCGGTTCCAACACACTCGCCACATACATCCGCTTTAACCAACCGACTATCATTCATCCTTTCCACATGACCAAACCATCTCAACCTACTTTCATTTATTCTCTACGTTTACTCCTTTCTTCACACACACCACAACTCTATAATACGATTCGATTCCTCAATTTTCATCAATTCTTCTCAACACCTAGGCACCGCCCTAAGATGTTCATACTGAACACAATATGAACTTTAGAATCTATACTTCTTTTCCAAGACCATAGTCTCACTTTACTATACAAAAACAGGTAACAACAATACCCATCATCAAGACGTCTAAGCACACCAATACTATAGTCCCTTTACATTCAACCAACGATATTATAATTGCCACCAGCCAACCTTCCTGCCAGTCACAACTTTTCCTACTACTTCTGCATCATCCGCTTCCCTTCTCATCCAACATATACCCTAAATATTTAAACCAGACACTTGTTCCGCTGCCTCACCATCTAACATAACTTACACCCATGGAGGACTGTCCTCACTCACAACACATAACCTAATACTCTTATCTTTCACGTTTCACTTTCAAAGCCCTCCTTTTACACACCCTGCCAAATCTCTCTACCAATCCTCTCAAACTCTCTTCAGATTCGCCACACAAACCAAATCATCAGCATATAATAGGTAGGGCACCCTCCACTCATCTCCATTCTCATCATTCTAACACCATTTCCCTGCCACCCCACCTCCAATTCTTTCATAACCCCATCCTTGAATATACAAATTGAATGAACCAAGGAGACACAACACAACCCTGCCTCACTCGCTATTATATTAAACCAAATCACTTTTGACACCACATTTATCTTACCACCACGGCACCACTATCGCACTTACATACGTTGTGATATCCATTCAGAAACCTACCACCAACACCCTATATCACTAACCTGCCATAGAGTTCCTATGAACCTTATATACACTTGTATATATAATATAATTATATATATATATTATATATTATATATATATTATATTTTATATTATCTTTATATATTTGTATATATATATATATAATATATATATATATATATATATATATATATATATATATATATATATATATATATAATATATATAATTTTAAAGTCGTTCCTTCAAAAAATTGGAATTCTAGTCAACTTGTACATGCTTTGAAGCAGACTTTTACATTAACGAAAAGATGCGAGCACTTAATTATAGTGAGGAGGATATACTGAATATCTGCTGCTACTCACAAGCGTTGTTAGTATATATAAAACTTCTCTTTACCTTATTTTAATTCATTACAGTCTAATTTGATTATCAAATATCTATAGTAGTTATAAATGTGTATAACTGTATATCGAACTTGTTGTTCCAATTTAATGAAATAACGAAGTTAATAACAATTCAGAAACCGATTTTGTAATTTGTATTTTTATTTTTAAGTTGTCAATTTCAGTGTGAAAGCAAACTAATATATATCTGTTCTTCTAGTAATAAAATGAGATTTGTAATTCATATATAAGAAATTCAAATACTTTCACCATAAGTGTTTTATATATTTATTATTTTTAAAATATAAAAGTATAGTTTTAAAAAAGTATATCAGTTGAATATTTAATTGTTTACTGTAAATTATCACTTTTAAATTTTTCTTCTTACAGCTTGTACAGGAAGTAGAGTTGGTTATGGAAATGAAAATTGCTGAAATGTGTGAAAAATTGAAAACCATCTGCAAAAAGGTGAAAAAGGAGATATTGCACAACATCTTGGCCCAGAGTTTTACAATTTATTTATAAAAGAGTATTCATCAATTCATTATATTGAAAGCAGTATATACTATGGACCTTGCTTATGGGTTCAGAGTACTTTTTCTCTTTGAAATTGTATTGCACAAGTTTCCGAGAAACAACTTGTTATATTTTAAAAATTTTGCATTCTTGAAGGCTCTGTTATTGCCTTTGGTGTATATTTTATAAGAAATTTATCTTACCCTCAAAGTTAGGGCAGTTTTTAGGGCTACTCCCATCTGCAATAACAAGCGAAAAATTTGGAAAATGTTTGCGGTCTGAAAAACTTAATTACATTTTGAACTCTGTAAACCTTTAAACATATATAAATTTTATTAAAATAGGAAGTAATTTTTTTTTCATTTAAATATGAAAATTGTTAATTCATATTTATCTTACATTAGATACGTATCAATGGCATTCTGAACATTTCAAATTTCAATAAATAAAACCATACATCAAGGTTACCACTTACTAATAAAAACAAGAACAAGGATATTATTTTATTAAAATTGTGAAATTTTTATTTTTATGTTCATTTCTTTATTGTAATATGAAAAAACTTGTGTTCCTTAATTAATAAACTTGCCAAAATAGTTTGTTGCCTTTTCTTATATATTACCGGTATTAATTATTATATATTATTATTATTATTATTATTATTATTGATTATATTATTAATTAATGATTATTAATATTATCTATTATTCAAGATTGGGAGTAAGGTGCGTAAACTGTACTCTAAAAATGTTACAGTCCGAAGAAGTATGAAGCTTAGTCGAAAGAAAGCCCAGCCTATCGCCCCCTTAATATTAATAGCTTTAAGTGAGAGACTCAGTCGCAGTCAGGAAAAAATCTCGTAAGTCCTTTAGTTAGAATGTTAGCTGGGCACTCAACTTGTGGCACCTCGTCAATGTGGGGTTCATTCCATGGGCCAGGCCCACAATTATACCCCCTCACCAAAAACCCCCCCACTTCACTGATTATTATGCACCTTTATTCTGGCCTAACTCGCATCCTCTCCTCAGGCATTTCTTTACTGACTCGATCTACTTTTTCCTCGCGTCTCCAGCCGGTCGATTCCGCAACACTCAATGCAACCATCTGCTTTAACAACCGATTATCAATAACCATCCTTTCCACATGGACCAAACCATCTCAATTAGTACTCTCAATATATTCTCATACATTCATTCACGTCACGAATATTATTCTCCAGAAAATTATTATTTTATTATTATTATTATATTATTATTATTATTATTATTATTATTATGATACTTCAAGTTGGGAGTAAGTGCGCGTAACATGCACTGGAAAAGAAAAGTATAGTAGAAGAATATGACGACATGACGCAAGTCGAAAGAAAGCCCAGCCTATATCGGCCCCATTTATGAAATATAGCTTTAAGTAGAGAAGAACTCGTCGCACAGTCAGAAAAATCTACCTAGGGCCTTCATGAATGTGCCGGGCACTCACTGTGGCACCTCGTCAATGTGGGGATTTCATCCCATTGCCGAAGCCGTAATCATTACCCCTTACAAAACCCCGCCATTCACTCCTTTATGATTTGTGCCACCTTTTAATTCCGCCTAACTACATTCCATCTCCTGCCAGGCATTCTTTACCTACTCAATCTACTTTTTCCTCGGCTCCCAACCGGTCGATTTCCAGCACACTCTGCACCATCTGCTTAACCAACCGATTATCATCCATCCTTCCCACATGACCAAACATCTCAATGTACTCTCGTTTATTCTCTCATTCATTCCTTTCTTCACGAAATTATTTCCAGAAAATTTCGCAGAAAAAATACACAATAAATTAATTAAATGCAAATTTAATATTCAGAAAATTTATTTGTAGTGTTTATTTTCCATTTAAATGTAATGTATAAACGCATTGAAAAATTAAATTACTTTATTATTATCTTTTTTTTTACACTATATTTTAGAACTTAAATTTTAGGAAAAAAAATTAGTATATATATATATTATATATATATAATTATATATTATATAATATAATTTTAATAATAATATATATTATATATATATATATATATATATTATTAATATATATAGATATATATATATATAGATATATTATATCTAGTAAATATATATTAATATTAGTATATCCTAGAAATTTTTACACGTTTATGTTAAAAAAAAAATTGTTAGCAAAATTTTTGAGCAGTAATAATTGTCCCAAAGAAACAAAGAAATAGAAATGGAAAATAATTATTACAATGAAATTTTCTTAATAGAAATTTGCATTTGAATTATTTATTTGTATTTTCTGCGAAATTTCTGGAAATAATTTCGTTGGGACATTTTCATTTCCCATCGAAATTTCGTTGGGATCTCGTTAGGACCATCGAAAAAATCGTTGGGACAGATTGGAAAGTCCCAACGAAACCTCGATGGGACAACTGGCCATTTTGTCACAACGGAAATTTGTGGTCACAACGAAGTCCTAACAAAATCGTTGAGACATGCGGTGTGACATTGTTGCCAGTTGTCCCAACCATACGTTGAGAATCCGTTGGGACACTTTTTGCAGTGTACTAACCACTACCCTTAGCTTCCAAAACCTATTATATTCATTTAATATAGAAACAGTATATATTATTATATACTGCTTTACTTTTTCTAGATATATATTCTTTTTATGTATTTATATTATTTATAAAAAAAAGCGCCCGTAGCTCGTGGTAGAGCCTCGCCAAAACAAGGTTAAGGTTAAGGTTCGGTAGGAGAATGTGAAGCATATTCTCTCCCTGGCAATGGGTTAAGCTTGTATCGTTGTCGACGTTACGACTGATTGCATCCTACTTGATTAGGGCTCTGGCTGCCGGTGAGCGATGGTGTTTATATATATATCATATATATATATATATATATATATATAATTATATAATATATATATTATATATATATATATAATTTATTATATATTAATAATATATCATTATATATATAATATATATATCATATATATATATGATATATATTATATATATATTATATATATATATATATATATAATATTATATATATATTATATAGTATATATATATATATATTATATATATATATATATTATATATATATTAATATATAATTATATATATATTATATATATATATATATATATATAATATTATATATATATTATATATGTACTAGTATATAGCGCCATTGAGCTGAGATGTTACATGAAAGACCTTAAGAAATTTCTTTTTATCGAAGTTAGGAACTAAGAAATATTATGGCTTTATTATTTACTATGGGAGATTGAGAGCAGGATAAAAAAATTATTTAAGTTCCTATTTCTTAATTTTAGAGGAACTTTTTAAATGAAGTAACACATACAAACTAAATAAATTTTGAGCCATGTAAAATGTTTAAAATTATACGAACTTGCTACATATTTTTCTCTTTAATAATAATAATTAATAATAATAA
>JABUQX010017214.1:65000-67500 GCA_015478945.1 Trachelipus rathkii | reverse complement strand
ACGTGTATGAAGAAATGGTAAACAGAAGGTAATACCTGAAGCTGAACAAACGTCTTATTTATCCTATTTTAACGCGTGTTATGAAGTTTCTGTAGTTTAAAAAAGATTAAACGTTGTCAAGGTTTGAGAGTTGTTAGAGTCTTTAAAGGGTCAGTTTGATGGTCCTTGTTCCAAACAGTGTGATCAGCGTTGGGTCACCTATTATGATAAAGTTAGGCTTGTATACAATGTTGGAGGATGAAATTGTTGAAATAGGGAATGGGAGATGGTTTCCTGATTCGGATAAAAGCAAATGTTACACTTACTAGAAAGTCTACTAGTTTCGGTTGTACTTGCTGTGGATACTGTTTTTATTTTGGAATTTAGAAGCTCGGACTAGGACTCTAGGCTTTGGTTTTATTATATGACACACACACAAACACATACACATACACATACATAAACCCATGAAGCTTGGGACAAGCCCCTAAATGTTATATATATAGTGATACTATATATTATATAATATTATATATATATATATATTTATATATATATATATATATATATATATATGATATTATATAATATTATATATATATATATATATATATATATAGCTACTCGTCAAAATTAACGCACCACAAGGTCGTGGCGAATGGGTAGAAAAAGTTGAGAACTCGAAGGGACCACTTATTGGACATTACAATAAACATGGTGGCATTCCTCCCAGAACCGTAGGTTGATAGAGTGTTAGGCCAAGGTGAGGCCAAGGTGCAACCAAAGGGTCTCGCAGTAGGGTTCGGAGGTTCGCGCTGAAAATACAGCAATGTTGGTACCGCCACGGCGAACCTCCGCGGGGGGGTGTTGTTGTCTATCTCAATTAGCCGTTTGACCCCCTCTGGCACGAATGATTGCCTGACACCGTCCTGGCATGCTCTCGATGAGTGGGAGAATGTTCTGGACAGTGATTTGACCCCATACGTTGTGCAGCACCTGTCGCAGGTTCGAGAGGATCCGTGGAGGAGGTTGCAGCTGTCGGATCCGCAGTTTCGGATATCCCACAAATGTATCGATTCGGTTGAGGTTCGGACATATATGCTGGCCACTCCACGCCGTTAATTTAAACCGTCCTAAAGTAGTCGTTCGCACATTGGGCCTTGTGTGGTCTTACATTTTCAAGCATTAGGATGAAAGAGTCACCGATGTAGGGGGCATATGGTTCGAGGATGTCTGTGATATACCTTACTGCTGTAAGAGTGCCTCCATCGAATATGTGCAACTCCGTAGGCCCTGTTAAAGAGATTGCTCCCCAGACCATAACGACCACCTCCAAAACGGGAGCACCTGCAGCACCATTGCATTGCGCGAACCTCTCCGTCGCGTCTCGGTATACCTAGCACGCCTGCCGGGGTGTACAGAGACACTGTCGACTCGTCGGTAAAGAGCACCTTTGCCCAATCGTCGACCGTCCAATGGATGTGTTCTCATTCAAATGCCAGTAGCGCACTTCGATGTGCCGTGGTGTGCAGCGGACCTATGGCAGGCCTCCGTTGCCGGTAATTATGTTCCGCAAGGCGTCGACGCAGTATATTCACACACCCTGGTGCCGGGTACCTCCGCCAGCTGTATCTGCAGATGTCGTGCAGTTGTGTGGCGCTCTCGTAATGCACGCAGACGTATAAATCGGTCTTCCACGGGTGTCGTGGCCCTGGGCCTTCCCCTTTTCTCGCCGGCGATCATGTTGTCAGGGTTTCCTGTATCGGGACAGTTCGCAATCGTTGTGTAGCTACATGAAAACCGTCTAACAAGTGCCCTTTGTACCCGGTCCTTTGGCGTGGATGTTGTTATCTGCACGCACTGATCTCTTGGACAGTTGACGCACTATCCTCTCCATGTTTATCGGAGTCCTTCGTACGTGAATAATTTTCCCCTCGCGCGATTATACCCCGACATAAACCTACCACCACTTCTCCCAGTCTAGTTTACGTGGTTTATGTTTCCTAAATTATCGCGGTGACGCCCCAATGCTGCAGTGAATTATCTACGGGGTGATTACAAGGTACAACTGATGCTGTCGTCTGTATTAGTGTGGGGTTTCATGGGGTTAGGGGCCTTCCCGTTCCTGCGATTGACATTTATCCTAGTGGTGCTTTATTTTTGACGAGTAATATATAAATATATATATATTATATATATAATATATATTATTATATATAATAATATATATATATTATATATAATATAGTTATATATATATATACTGAACAAATAAACAAATAAATAAAAAAATCCATTTTATTATTATTATTATTATTATTATTATTTGTGAAAAATTCACGTTTAATTTAAAAAAGCAAGGAGCATAAAATTGAATGATATTGAAATATCTAAACCAAAAATATAATATATATATTAAATATATATATATATTATATATATTATATATAATATATTATTATATATAATATATATAATAATATAATATTTATATAATATATATATATATATAATTATATAT
>JABUQX010017214.1:17500-32500 GCA_015478945.1 Trachelipus rathkii | reverse complement strand
GACCTAATATCTATATATATATATATATAATATATATTAATATAATATATATATATAATATATATTATTATATAATATTATATATATATATATATAATACTGGATAATTATTTAATATATATATATTATATATATATATATATATTTCTCACAGGTTTAATGAATGCAGCTGACTATTACGGTCTTGACGAGTTGAGAAAGGCATGTTCTGGGTTTGTGCAATGTTGTATTAATGTTGACACAGTTTGTGCACTTCTTGCCTCAGCAGAAAGATATATTCAATATAAATGTACAAAGTCTATGGTACAGAAGGTGAGAAAGTATATTATTTGTTGGTTGGGACAATTTGCTCATTTACACCCCCTCCTAGATTAGGGCTCTGCCCGTGAACGGCAGTTTATCTGTAAAAAAATAACTGTTATGACAGGCCTAGTAAGACGGCAATAACACTGACGATATTAAAAAAAAAAGGAATGTCTTCGATTTAATATTGTGTAACAAAAAACTAGGCAACCTTTAAAAGACGTAATTTATTTATTTATATATTTTAATATTTATTTATTATGTTTACCAATTTATTGTTGTAAAATCTATTTTTTTATTGCTAATTTTATTTGTCTGAAAAACTATTAGCTTAAATTTGTGTAAGAATCGCTGAAATTTTATTTTATTAAATCGAAATTTAATATATATATATATATATATATATATATATTACTATATTAATATATATTATATATATATAATATATATATATAATATAAATATATACTATATAATATTATATATTATATATATATATATATATATTTATATATATATAATTATATATATATATATATATAGATATATATAATATAATATATATATATATAATTATATATATATATAATATATATTATATTATATATTATATATTATAGGCTATATATAATATATATATATAATATATATTTATATATATATATATTATATAATATATATATAATATATATATATTATATTAATATATAAATTGGCACATACTGCCTATATAATATCATATAGCTATACTATATTATAGAAAATGTAGATACAGGCTATACTAGAATAAAATATATATATATATAATATATATATTAGTTATATATATAATATAGTCGACTCCAAATTTTATAAAGATATTTATATATATATATATATATATATATATATATATATATATATATGAAGAGTCTGTCTGAAAAGTATCCGACTATATTTTGGTGAGGGTCATTTCTTAATCCCCTCCAAAATCGGACCCTTGAGCTTCAATAAACTTAGTCCAACGAGTTTGTTATTGATTGAAGGATCTCTAGAATACCTCTGTTGGAGTGGTCCTCAAATCTATTATCGCTTTGCGCATAATGTTGTCTCGGCCGTCGAAACAGGAACCTTTCATTGGAAATTTGAGCTTCGGGAATTATCAGATGTCGCACGGAGCTATGTCCGGAGAGTAATGTGGCTGGTGAACAATTGAAATGCCTTTCTTTGCCATGAAATCCTGGATCAGAAGCGACGAATGAGATGGGGCGTTATCTCGATGCAGTTTCCAGTTTTGTGATGACCACAGATCCTGTCGTTTACGACGAACTGCATCACAGAGACGACGGAGTACGTCACAATAGTATTCTTCAGTTACTGTTTATGCACAATGCCACGGGAATCGAAAATTTTTTATTTCTTGGGTCGTACTTATCCTGTACACCCAGGTTTAACCCCCAATTATTATGGTATTGAGGAACTCTGCATCCCTATTGACTGTTTCCTGCATTTCTTTCTTGTTCGACGCAAAGTTTGACTTCCCTTTATTCCTGTAAAAGCAGTTTTGGCACAAATTTGTCTGCCACCCTGCAATCCTAATTCATTCCGTAAAATTACATGAACAGAACTTTTGCTGATTCCGAAGTCATCAGCAACTTCTCTCACTGTCAATCGATGATCTGGCTTTATCAAGGACCTCACTTTCTCAATGGTTTCTGCATTCCAACTTTTCGATAATCGTTTTTTATATCTTTCGTTCCCATGTGAGACTACTAAAAAAGCCCTGCCAAACCTCTTTCATATATAAATATACTCACTCTACCAAATTTTTTTTATGTTTAAATTCGGTTTAGGACCCATTAAGTTTAGGTTACGATAACTTTTAAGTATACACATAAAATCTTTGTCTACTTAACAAAACTTATCATAACCTTACTTATTTTTCGAACGTAAAAGAAATAATATCTTGAAAACCGATACGTTGCCGCGTTATACATGCGAACGGAGTGAAAGTTATACAGGCTCCGCGCCCGGCGGGCTGGCCATCTTCTTATTTCTAAACGATAAATTCGACTAGCAACTTATCGCCGAAAAAAATCTTTCGGGAATACAAACCCACGCCCAATTTTTTTTTTTTTTGGATGGCTTGCAATCTTTTATTAACAACATGTGGCAGCTTTCCTTCATAACAATATCAAAACATCAATTGATTTTTAAAAAAATATCGATTATTTTGGAATCTGTTAATCTCAACTATTACCATATATATATAATATTATATTATATACTATATATAATAATATATTATATATATTATCTATATATAATATATAATATATATATATATATATAACTATATATATTATATTTATCATTAATATATATATACTATATATATAATATTATATATATATATATATAGTATATTAACTATATATATATATACTATATTCAAACGGTAAAACCAAGGTGTTTGATAGTGCGTCCCTGGAAAAACGTTAACTCATTAAAATTGAGGTGGTAATTAGAAATTATTAAGATTATTGCTTCATTAATAATATCCGAGGTGGAACAATTTGAAAGGAAACCTAAAATGAGTAAGAAAAGCAATGATAAAAAAAATCGGCAAATGAGATTCTTTTACATTGCTTTATTTTTCATTTTGTTAATTTCTTTTTCTGTTTATTAGGTTTTATAAATGAGGGGTGTAACATCCTTCATTCATAGCTGATAGTTTTTGTCATTAGCTAAGGTTCTGGCTTGTAACTTATTTATTTTGCAGGTTTTAGAGTTCGTAGACGAACACGGAAACGAGGTTTTGAATCTTGGGTCATTTACTCTTCTTCCACAGCATGTCGTCAGACTAATTCTTTGTCGAGAAGAACTGACTGCTGACGAATTCACAAAGTTCCAGGTTAGAATTTGGAGAGAAAATGCCTCATCCTTATATACCACTTTACAGATTTTAATTAATACATTTTGCTGTGTAGTCCTCTTGCTTGGCTGTTTGTCAGACACGCAGATTCATTTTGTTATAGTTATTCCCTATTGAATAAGTTTAAAGGATATAGAAATAGAACTGAAGCTCAAATAGCTCTTGATGATAAATAGCTGAGCATATTAATTTTATATGCACTGGTCAGCATCAAGAATAAGTAGAATAAAAAAGGTTTTGAGATAGATACCTTTACCTTGTGAAACACCACTGTTAATAGGGAGGAATTAAAGGGTTTCTCTGTTAACAACCGCAGAAGCGAAATAAATTACAAAGAAACTAGAAATACAAGTATGTTAGCAAAGAGAAGGAGCATACCGTATGAAAATTATCTTGGCGAACAGTGACATATACCATATCTTGTAAATAAAAAAAAAGAAGAAAGTCTTGGATCACACAAGGCTTCCCATTTTGGCGAAGTACAAACGATTATTGATTTATAAGAGAAAAAATATAACCAGTTTATCTCAATAGATTAAATTCAGATATCAAATAATCAATAATCAAATAATCTGATGACATTTCAAATAATTAAGGACATGAAAATTAAGAATACATTCAAAAACATTAAAGATGCAAGTGAGAGCTAAAGGGTAATTGTTAAAGTAATCAGAAATACTACCCTTCCTCCTTTTTGGTATTCATGGGGGCACTTCCGTTTTATGGGAATGTTTTAGGACTTATGGAATGAGGATAGAGCTGAATAAAGTCTATTGTCAACTAAGCACACACTCTTATAAAGCGAAAAAAATACAATCTAGGCTATTTACTTTCCCTTATTCATAGCTAATATATTCCTATTCACTTGGTTTAAAGGTGCTTGACTGCAAATGCATATGAAATCTAAGAAGTGGAAGAATTAGTGAAAGACAACCGAAGATGGAAGTAGATGAGAAAGAATGCCTTTATAGTTGTAATTGTTAGCTATTGAACTATTAGTACAAATGAGGAATGAAAATGGAGATTTCCAAAAGGTATTAGGATTTAATGATATTTCGGGTATGAGGAGAAAGATTTTGGTCAGAAGATAAATGAATCAGAAAAGTTTTTTTTTTTTTTTTGCACATTTTTGTTTAATTAAAGAATATAAGAAATTATTCTAGATGTTAAAATTTATTTTATTGTATGTAGTTAGATAATAAAGTATTTATTATTCGTGATAAAAGTAAATATTCATTAATATTAAATTTTGAAACTTAATCTTTCATTCTAGGCAGCTCTTATGTGGTCCAAAAAGCACTGTGATAGCAGCCCGAATATCGATTTAAAAGAGGTAATCGGCAACTTCCTGGAATTCATCCATTTTTATAAAATTCCAGCCAATATTTTGATGAAAGAAATCCATCCTCTCGGACTCGTGCCCTACAGCATCATAATGAATGCTTTAGCTTACCAGGTTGTAGTTTAAATAAGGTTTATAGAAAAAATGTTTTGTGAGAAAATCAGTCAAAATATGATATTGTATTATAATTATTCAGTGTTTTCAGTTTATCAATAAATGTATGACTTTGAGAGTAGAATCAGTGTACAATTATGTTAAGAAGTTCGTACCCTAGGAGGAAAATTTAAAGCCTAAATACAGTTTGCATAATTTTAGAAATCAAATGTATAAGTCTTCAGGGTAAAAACGATATTTTGGTTAATAAAATTAGGTTTATATATAGGTTTTAGATTCTGTTCCAGGGAGTGAACTTCTTAACGCGATTGTACCTTCTTTTAATATTCTATTTTAATGGATAAGGGAACTACGTATGGTATTCTACGTAAACTTTAAAAATTAAATTCTATGTCTTTTAATATTTTTATTACACTGTTTTGTATATCACTTCAGGCTGATCCAAGTAGTGTAGATCCAGCCAAACTTTCGCCAAACAGACCTCGACGCTCTCATGGAAGGTCCATGTCGGTACAAAGCTCCCTCGATCCTCTGGGTTCAAATACTACACTTTCTTCCTCCAATTCATCAGAACTGGACTCGGGAAGACATTCTTCGGAAGGCGCGGGAGGAGGGACGGGCTCACCAATTGGTCATGCGAAAGAAATGTAAAAATAATAATAAAAAAAGTCTCTTAACGAATAAGTATTATTAAATAAGTTACGCTTGTCAAATTTAAAAAAAAAATCATAGATTTTATTTTTATTTTTTTATTTTTTAAATGAATGTTTATTTTTTAGGAGAGAAATCAAATTTATTTTTAATACATATAAAGTAAATTAATATCCAAGTCTCTTTCTCTTTGAAATTAAATTTTTGAGTTTAGGTTTTTAGTTTAAAGTTTTTGCTCAATTTCAATTCCAAGAGCGTTTACGAGTTCCTATTATCATTTAAATTGTCTGTTCAGATGAGTTATGGTAATTACTACTACTACTACTACTACTACTACTACTATTACTACTACTACTACTACTACTACTAATAATAATAATAATACAAAATATTATTAATATAATAATAAAATAATAAAAATAATTAATTAAAAAAAAAAAAAAAAATATTTGAAAAAAAAAAAAAAAAAAAAATTAAAAATAATAATAGGTAAAAAAAAATATTTTTTTAAATTTTTAATATTATAAAAGCTTTTAATATAATGTTATGTAAATAATAATATCGAGAGAAAAAAATAAATTATAATAATAATAATAATAATAATAATAATAATAATAATAATAATAATAATAATAATAATAATAATAGTAATAATAATAATTTATTATTATTATTATTATTATTATTATTATTTTATTATTATTATTATTATTATTATTATTATTCATTTAAGTTTTATATTTTCTTCTATACTGCTACGAAAAATAATAATAATAATAATAATAATAATAATAATAATAATAATAATAATAATAATAATAATAATAATAATAATAATAATAATAATAATAATAATAATAATAATGGTGAAGCCAATATTTTGAAATTTACTTGAAGTATGATCCCTTTTTAAGCTCCCTATCCGTTTCTCCGCATTTTGGATACCGACTTTCCCCTCCGAATTGAAGATAACGATAAGATTCCTCCCATCTCCTGCCGACGTAGCGTCAATGACAGCAATTTCGGAGAGAGGGAGGATGGCACTAAACGCTAAAGAGAGGTAACTTTTTAATGAATATAATGTATTGTAATTACCTCATCATCCTTTTCTAGATATCCATATCTTTTCAAGGTCTCATCTGATGTAACTGTTTGGATTTATGGCATTGCTTGTTGGAATTCTCAAACTTTGGGAGAAAATTATTTAACAAAATCAACAACCAATATTTAAGTCATTCAACCATTATAACGATGAGAGTAGCGATTGAGAGATGCACCACTAGTAATAGCTCGAGTGCGAGGACTTCATCATGTGTTTAGTGTGCCATATGTTTATCGTGTCTTCATGGTTCAAATCCATTCAGACGACAATATATATGAGTATATTTCCTCTCTTGATTATGATTCCTCTTTGCCTACCATATTGGAAGGACTACTCTGTGATTCACGGAATACACCAGAGATGAATCTCGTATATTTGATCGCACGCACACTGATATTTCTAGACTTCTCAATCTGTGTTAGACAGAGCTATCATTAGTAATGAGTAACCAATACAATTGAGGGACTTTGATGACTGTGGTCATCTGCAATCGTCCGTTTCGACTTGGAGACGAGGATCTTTTTTCCTTCTTTAACGTTTTACTGTACTGACTTATAATTTAGGTAGGAATAAGTTCCCCAAGTTTATCTGTTATAATACTTTCACTATTATTAGACTAGACAGTTGACAAAATATTTGAAATGTTGCTTTGAAGACTGACACAAAACCTCTAATTATATTACTCTTCTTACGTTTTTTCCTTCTAGTGAGCCACCGTTATCCTCGAACGTAGTCTTTGTAATATTCCTTATCTGATCCAACGTCTATCTCTTATAACTCTTAAATCTACTATAGAGACTTTTTCGTGATAACTGTTATGTTTGTCCTAATGCGGTTTTAAACTACCATAAATTTCCGACAAAATATAGAAACCAAGTTTTGCTTTTCGGTCATGTAGGATACACAATACAAAGGGAATGAAATATTTTGTTCGCGCAACCTTTCAAAAAGTCAGTATCTTATTGTCTACTTTCAAACAGAACCTCTCCTTTCTAAACTATTCTATGTTTTTTTTCTAGTTGCATTATATAATTTTGTAATCTGAGCTTCTGACTGTCCGCAAAAGTTCACAAATAAAGTACGACCAAGACGAAGGCGAACTGTTGCAGAACTAGTTCGCACGCGTCAAAGCAATCTTTCCAAGCGAACAGTTCCGTGAGTTTGCTGATCAGTTGATTTTCAATCAATAAAATAAGAATAGTGTGTTCTATTTCACTTTTAACGAATATATTGGGTTGATCGCTTTCGCTTTTATGTATCCTCACCATTAAACAAATTAAGCGAACCATTTAAAAGAAAATTTGTTCGGCTGACCGCTCATGTTGACTGTGTAGCTGCCTAGTGCGAGCAGACCATTCGCACTTTGATGTGTGCTTTTAACTCTCAACCTTGTGAATAGCTGATCGTGATCGCATATGCTTTTGGGTTGGAGTTCTCTTTGGTTTGGGCGTACATTTAATGTTGCATCCAAATAAGCCGGTAAAAATACTTTCTTATAAAGATTTTTCGTTCTTTATTGCTAATAACATAGGCCATTTCTTTAAGGTACTGGCTAACCAAGGAGAGTTCAAAACGCAAGAGCGATCTACTTAACACATGGTTGAGTTAAAAAAAAACACGCATCAAAATGCGAACAGTTCGGACGAATTAGGCGACTGCGCGGTTAGCATCAGTGGTCACGCGAGAAAATTTTCTTTTAGGTTATTCGCTTTGTTAGCTTAAAGGTTCGGACATAACAAATCAAAGGCGAAAACGTAAGCAATTAGCCCAATATATGGCTAAGAGTGAAATAGCACACAAAAGAGGGTAAACAGTTGGCGCGATATAGACGACTGTGCGGTAGGAATTGCAGGTAAACTAAAAATTATGAAGATGGAGTTGTTCTGTTATATTTTACCAAGATTGAAAATCAGATGATCAGAAACTCACGATACTATTCTAGAGAGCCAGATCGCTTTGATTGCTAAATATGGTATAGATTTTTAGTATCTTAAATATTATTAGTAGTCGTCTATTTCTTTACGATTTATCTATCTTTAAAATATTATTAGTATTCGTCTATTTCTTTACGATTTATCTATTTTTAAATTACTATTGTTCATTATAGTTTTCATTTTACTAAATTATTATTATTTATTATTGAATTATTATATATATATTTAATTTAATCTTTCATTAATTGATTTAACTATAAAAAATTTATAACACCTATAACGCATGCGACCACTTCACCTGCAGGCTCACAACTAGACATTTAAGGATTGTCGTAATATATTGAGCCTCACTCTAACAGTACAACCTAATACATTGGACGTAATCTTGTTTATCGATTCAAGGGATAACCAATCAGTAAAGAATTCATGTTATTTAATTGCTATGCCTAATCTACGGTCAGTCACCAATAAAATTCGAGGCAATGTAACGTCATTACTCTTAATATCTTTTGACACATGAGAAGGGTAAATAGATTAATTACTTTGTTCCCGATATCTTATTTTGAACACGGGATTAGGGGGAACCAGCGGTAATCAACCGCATTTTTATTATATTTGTTCAACGTGAGTGAGCGGGGCGCGAATTTTTACGCACGAACAGTAGCAGATCGTTAGAGACGAAGGAAGATTTGGGATATATGACGTTATGTATCTCTCATGGACCTCGTGCGGTTTAGTACCACGAAGAGTATATGTGCGCTATAAAATATAGAGAGATTTTAGTACGGTCTGGCCCTGTTCCGGGATGGTCGATTTATTCACAACACACGTGTTTAGATATATATGTATGACACGCGTGAGTGCATTTATCTTACTTAATATACCGTGTGTGACTAATAATTTCTACTCACGTCTGTCTATATCTTCTAAACGCAGCTGAGCTCTTCTCCATATATTCATTTTGATCTCAGTTTACTGTAGAAATATACTCTTATGTGTGAATTTTTAAGCACTTCATTTTATTATTGGAGTGCCCATGTGTATTATTTATTAAGGATTATTCTCATACCTATTAATATATATTCATATTATATATATATTTATTTTTCGTTCGAAATATATATATTTTTATAGTGATGTGACTCTTATGTTACCGTAAGTTATTGTCATTAGTGGATGCAATAATCAGTTTATTGGGAGTTATTTCATTATTAATTATTATTGAGTGGAATTATATTTTCTGGGATTAATATTATTATTATGTGATTTATAAGTTATTAATCTATCATATATACATATATATTATTGATTATTATATATTGATTCCACTTATTATTCCCTATGTATTATTATTTATTTATGTATTATCTAATTATACTCTTTAATTAATAATATTATTTATATTTATGTAATTCAATTAATGTATTATCTATGAGTATAATGTTGATTAATAGAATTATTAATTCGATTACTATTCATTGTCATTCATTATTATTCATTATTATATATATTATTATCTATTATTCATTATTGATTATTATTATTCATTATTAAGTTATCTTATTATTATTATTCACATTGAGTGTGCATATTGATTGATTGATATCAACTATATATGTATTACGTGAGCACTCACGACATGCTGCTTCGGCGCGTTGACATGTTCATCGAAACAAATCGCTCTCAAACAGTATACGCGCCGTACACACACGACATCGTAATTTGCACGAAAAAAATCTTCGTTTTGTACCCCAAAATACACACACACACATAACAACACACAAATACACACGCGATCACACACACACACCCACCACCACAGCAGACAAACATCATTCACCCCACACACATGAGGGACCCACAACACTATCCCAGCGACAACACAGCGAGCGCACATCACAGCGATCACACACACACTTAACGTCGTGATTCGATCTTTCACAAGCGGTAAAGTGAAATTAGCAAAGCTTGTTACGAGCATAAACGCTCGATATCAAAAAATAATCAACAGTAAAATTTAATTCTGTAGTTAATATAATCGCCTAGTGACAATTCCAGTCCACTTAATATATTGCAGTAAAAGAGTGTATGCCAGAACTTATCAATAATTTCTGTTAGTTAAACAAACTGGTAGGTTTCCGTTGAAGTGGCCTTCACTCAATTTCTACCTACCTATTCACCTCATTGGATCATAAATAATAATAATTAGTTTCCAGTGAATTTAAATTTCGGTTTTTACAAACCTTTTCGAATTATGTTGTAGTGGAAAACACCTGAAGGGGAGTTTGCACCAATCGTCATCAATTACAATAGCAATACATATCGAGTAACGATAAGTCACTGGATTATAAGTGCACCAATAAATAATGACATAATCAATAATAATAATAATAATAATAAGAATCAGTCCTGGAAATATCAAAATTTTATTTCCCACCTCCAATAATATAAATATATATTAATTGAGAATAGAAAATGTTAAAGGCGAAATCGAGTGAGTGAGGATAGAGTGTCAACACTGAGAGTGTAATATTCACGTGAGTTACTCATTAGATTCGTGTGGTAAACACACAAATTAGAAGATGATCAATTGCTAAATAATAAATAACAAATAATTCAATAATGGGAAGAAAAATTTAATAATGAGAGATACAAGATTTTACAAAAATATAATATAATACATACTTAATGATACCTATAATAATGTGATGATAGATCAATATAAACAAATAAGATATAATGGAGCTAAATCAAATGAGAGACAGTAATAATCAATACAATACTGCCATATAACTAATGTTTAAAGAATAAAAATATCAGCTCTAAGGTAAGGAGGAGTCAAAGAGTGAATATTATCGACGCTAGCTCTGGCACTTCTCACGCTCTGCCACATAATGTATCACTCGCGAAAGAGATAGAAAATACAATTTCTCTCGATATTAACAGTCTGCTGCAAATGTGTATAAGTGAGTATTTTGGAGATGGAGTCAAGCGAACAGATAATTACAGAGTATCTCATTTACCCGGACCTTTTCAAATGTGCTCCACCAATATCGAGTACAAAAGTTATACATCTCGTTATCCCTCTGCTTGGCGTCTATGTGTCAACACAGATAATCGAGAGGACACTTGAAGTAAAGTAGATAATCTCCGCTTAAACCTTACTCACATCAGCACCGTGTCCAAAGACAAGAGGTGAATCTATAGTAGAGTGCGTAGCTGCATCCTGAGAATTTCACAATATGCATGTATCGATCGATGGCATAACAAAGACAAATACAGTTAACTCTGATTGAATTATCTCATTTGAACGTAACGATGCAGGTACGTTTTGTCCTTAATGGTGCCTGGGTGAGAGCGAGCCATTTACCAACCAACTGTGTCTACCCCGTTGTTATAGTCCTACTGCAGTGCTAAACAAGCCTCTGATTCCGTGAGGAGAGAGAGAGGGCTCACGCTCGATAGCTTTGAGGTCGTTGTGGAGAGTGCGTATGACTGAATACATTATCGGGATTAAATATTACCATGAACATAATAATATCAGTCACACTAATAAATGAATAATTTATATATAATAATTAATATAATTAATAACACTATAAATATTAGTAATAATAATAATGAATTTGAATCTAATAAATAATAACTTCCCCCAGAAATCATATATAGACTCATAAATAATTAAGAATAATATAATATATATATTGATATATATCTATATAATATATATTTTCTACACAAAATAATAATATAATAAAATGAGTAGAATAAATATAATTAATGACAATAATAAAATAAAATGTTATTAAATAATTATATAAGTACATATATTCATTAACTTACAATGAAAATTCATAATAATAATTAATTTAATAATATCATACAGAATCTAGATATTCTATCACAGTCTAGTGAAAAGATTCTGTAAAGTAAATAAGGATAAAATCAAAAAATATGATTTGATGAGAATAATAAAATAGATGGAATCTACAATAACTGACTGACACAGTATTTCAGTGTTTCAATAGGATAAAACATCAGAAATGAAGATCAAATAATATACTATGATAATTTAATCAGATAAAATAATCACTCATATACATAGCCATGGACGTTGAGTGCACTGCTAATTTGATAGATAGTTGTGTAAGGTTTTATTATAGAATGCACAAAGAAATCACCACACCCAAGTGGGCTCAATCGGTAGAAGCCCGAACAGAAGAGGTTGTCGATGGTGTCAAGGGGCCTGCGGGGATTCGATCCTAAAGTGCCCTCGAATCCCTTAGTCGTTACCTTAGATATAAGTGTTCTAACCTAAAGGATATGCCATGGCTTCATGAATGTGTGTGAACATTTATTTACACAAAACGACTTCGTGATTACAGAAATTGATCATATATACTGTAACATGCATACTATATATATAAATAGGAATGAAAGTGATAGAGCCTATAAAGACCATTTCCGTGAGCTAGTCAAAGAGATAGACATATATGAGAGAGGATTGCAGTGAGACATCGAGGAGTAATGTATCATATAACCCATTTGAGATTTCACCTGATCAAGAAGAACATATGATCGTAACTACTATACAAGTGTATACTGTTTACTAGACGTTTACTTATCATGATATTGTGGAGGACGATACTAACTATACAAAGGAAGTAGCTGGAGTTGTATGAAAGTGTCTGATATCGCCTCAGATCACTTAATCTTTTAGAAGCATATTTTAAAAGGATAAACAGTGTAATTTTCCAAGAAAGATCGCGATAAAAAATAACGTCAAATATATTAGAAACAGAAAAAGGCACGAGTTGATTGTTTCAATGATATTATAGTTGCGTGAAAGATTGTATTCATGAATAGATGAAGGAATTGAGATTTTTGTGACCTTTAGCATAAGCTACTTGTTATTGAGTGGGACATCTTACAAAGTGAAGGGAGTAATAAAGAGTATAGTCGCTGGCAAAAGAGTATTCAGGAGGATAAATGACATAGGACTATTGATGACAAGTAGAAACGATTATGGAGATAGAAAAGAATTCTGAGTAACATTGTTGTTGGATTTAAGGGATAAACCGTGGTCTTGTACTAGAGCGACTTTAGAACAATCAGAAGTAAAAACAGAGAGAAGGTTTCAGAGAGATGATAGTCAGGATAAATACCAAGAAAGGAAGGCTCAGAGATCAAAGGGCTTTTGTTGCCAGGATCTATCAAAAGCTTTCGATATGTCAAGCCCTATAGAAAAAGATTCACCAAAGTGCCAAAGTGCAGATGTTCAAGATTCAGAAAGAAGTGAAGATCTTTAGTCCAACATTTCATTCGAAACTCAAGCTGGTGATCTGATATAAGATCAAAAAGTTAAGGTGTTTTCAATTCTACCGATTTAGGGTAGACTTGAAAACTTTGAGAATTATTGAAGTTAAATTATTTTTAATTTTAATAAGCAACAAGCTAAATAATGTTTTTATCTTATACTCCGCTTGTCTTGAAGAGAAGGTCTATTTATCTATAATTTTGCTATCTGAATCATATGAAGCGTTCCACATATAAACGAAGCTATCCTTATCAATTCTTAAATTCCTTTGATTTATATTTTAGTGCTAATTACCTTTTGTATTAATACACTATTTTTCACCCTCGTGTTAACTCGAATCAATGTCAAAAGCGGTGTATCTGAAGGTTTTAATCTCCTTTTCATTCTATTCAAACTTAATTTCCTATTCATTGTTTTTCCTAATCCTGTTCTTTCATTTGCCTATTATTTAACGCTACGCCCATCTATTAATTTAAATCTGCAAATTCATTTACTTTTTCCTTCATATATTTACTTTAATTTCTTTGATTCTTTTTCTTGTTTTCATGTTAGAATTTTCAGCAAATTTTCATCTATTGTTCACCTATTATCTCTCCGCTAGTTTCTAATATTCCTCAACAAATAATTACTTATTACATTTATCTTTCTTATTGAAAAGTTTTCTCACTGGAATATAATCTTTTCTTCACGTCATGACTGTTTTACAACTATTCTTCATTTAGAGATGATGATGACGGGACTTGGCTTTTAATCTTTTTGTGTTGCTTTTCTGTGAAGTAGTTTTTAGCCCTTGAAAGGGAATATATTTATTTTTTTTTTTGGGGGGGGGGGGGAAACGAAATGTAAAATCTTGCAAAAGTATTCTAAATTTAAAAAATATCCAAAATTTTAATAAATGATTTGGTAAAATATGTTTCATACATTGTTTTTAACATTTGTAAAATGTAGTATACTTTATATTTTAAATCTTTTCTAATCATTTAGAGAGAGAATAAATTTACTCCCCCAAAATTTAAGATATTTAAACTCGCTTAAACAAAATGCAAAGCAATTGATGCAAATGAGTCTGATGTCCAACTTTCAAAGACTAATATACAAAAGGAAGAAACGAAGGAATGTGTTTGCATACGCGGGTTTTCTGTGTGTATGTATGTGTGTACAATGAAAGCCTTTTATCAGTAAACAAACATAAATTCAGCTTTAAGAAAAGTTGAACTCTCTCAACGAAGTTCATTTTTTTTTCTTTTAGCAAAAATAAAATAAAAGTTTGTAAAAAAATAAAACAAATTGTCTTCTTTAAAAAATTAAAGTGATTTACGACAG
>JABUQX010017213.1:10000-41038 GCA_015478945.1 Trachelipus rathkii | reverse complement strand
AATGATCTCAATTGAAATGTCTTGTTCTCAGCCTAATATTCTAATTTGTACTTTATAGAACACTATTCCTCTCTCTATCTCCCTTTCTTGAGGAGGAGGTTTGAGTTGTGATATCTAGATGTTGCCTTAATTATGTTAAATATTATAAACTCAACCTCGATTGTGCATTGCGAAATATTCGCTCGTATATCAAGCTTCCGTCCGGCTTAACTTTAGTGAAGTAAAACCCGCGTCCCTTATATCCCCAGTTGTAATCGAGGAAGCCAAGAGGAACAGATATGTATGTGATGATAAGTAACTAATAGATTTAGGTGTTATAGTTGTAATAAACTGGATAAGTTATCGATAATTAAGAAGCGTATATATTCTATAATATAATTTTTTTTTATAACAAGACGTGATTTGAATTGATGAGAACAAATACAGTGGAAGATATCAATAAAGACTTGTTATATGCTAACGAATAATTGCCAATACCAACTCAAGCTTATGGCTTAAGAGCTAAACACAGTTCTAAGTACGAGTAGAGTTCTATATTACTATACTTATTGCATTATATACATGTCGTATATACATATATACATATTAGATTATTAATAAATAATCATAAACATATAATTAATATACTTAATTAAATATTAAAACTTTACACCATTTTGCTTTTAAATCAAATAATTAAACCAATATTAAGTAGAAATTTCTAGCTTATTAACTAGCTAAACCTTTTTCTGGAAGGATTTGCATTAAATATATATAAATTTTTGTAATATATATTATTATTTTACTACTTTATAATAATATTGATAAAGTTTTCCTAACTATTTAAGAATACTCAGTTTTCTTTTAAATATACAATAATAACGGATTATTTTCGTTTTATACTGACTTAGTTGAGAAATAAGATGGATGAAAAACCATTTGTTAGAGATTCAACGTCTCGATTGGTGAACTCGATTGACTCTAATAATAAGTAAAATATATTTGGTAAAATTCCATTATGTTTCCAATCTATAGTAAATAATTTTAAATATCTTACGCAGAAGCAGGCCCAAAAATTGTGATTAATAGATATAAGTTTTTGTTGTTCTGAGTCGGCGATTTCTATATATGCGGTTGTGATGGTATATAGATGTGACGTGCGTTTGAGAAATATAGAGGTGTCTGTCACAGGGGGCGGTGACCTGGTCACACTCAAGGCAAAGGTAAATAAAAGGGTGCGCCAGAGCTATCCTTAAATTTCAGAATCCGAGTATTAATACTTATATTAATAACATTTGATCATATTAGATAATTATGTTATATATATATTAAATTAACATATTATTAGGTTCAGCAGTTGTCTGTACTACGATATATAATACGAAGTTTATTGATTCGATAAATAAATTTCAACATATATATATATATAAGGTAATGTTTAAGAGAGTAATTTTGTAAACTAATCTTTTTCTGTTTTTTTTAATAACAGGATGCTGCGATAAATATAAAATTTCGATAAATATATCGACAATAATCATTAAATTTTCTCTAGTACCATTTATTTGTTGGACGTTATTGTATTGTATCCGAATCGTAATTTACAATTAGACTTTGTAATCTTAATTTTTAGATGACAAATTCGTTCAAGAAAAGGATAGGGAAAATTCTTTGTGGTTATTACGTCAAATAATGTTTCTTCCTGAATCAGTTACTCCAACACACGGCGAACTCGTCAAACACAAGACTAAGAAACACAACGAAACTTCTTCCTTTAATAATATTTAAAATATCTAAATCAATATATATAATAAGCTTTTAATACTATTAACTGACTAAGTAATTTATATTTGTGATGAAATAATGTATAGACACTATTGAATATGAATATGAATAATGAAATTTTAGATGATGATGATTGATGGTGGTGATGATGAAATGACAGAAATTCATGTGGAACCTGTTGAGTAAGTTTATGTAATGGAAAATTATACTTGCGCTTCTGTGCACTTATTAAAATTATAAATTAATAATATTACATAATGTCACGACTGATGTCATTGTTTAAAAATTAGTGAAACTCGTTGTCAATCACAATTTTTTGTATCATAATAGCATTCTCTGAGTCGAACGTCCATTTTTTGTAAACAAGGGGTAGGCTAGTTATTAAATTATGTAGTCGATTTCTCATGTATCATCAATATTTTTCATAATCTGGTCCAAAAACGTTATAATTTATCAAATTGAGTCAGTTTTCCGCTGGTAAGTAGCTTGTGAAATTAAGAGTCATAACTAATATTTAAATTTATTTAGCTGACTAAAACAGTAATGAGAGTGAATTAAAGTTAAATATTTTTTAATTTTAGACTTATTCTTTCGTCTTTCCACAACTTTTGTTTATTATTTTTCTTTTAAATGATTTATTTATTAATGTATTTTGTATTTTATTTTCAGTTAAAGTTGCTCTTCAGTGCGTTCAGGATTTGATTAGCGATGAAAACAATGTGTTAGCCTTTCTTCAATATTATAATTTAATGTTAGAAGAAAAAAAATGTGAACATTGTAAAACTCCTTGTAAGATAACTAAACAACGTTCAAAATTTAATTTTAGGTGTGGCCAATGTCATAGCTATTTTGCATCAACTCCTTCTAATTTCTGGCTTTCACAAATTCGTCTCACTTATGAAAATGTACTTTTACTTGTTTCTTATTTTCTTCAAGAGTATACCGTAACTCAAGTTAAATTTTTTCTACAAATTTCTAATAGTACAGCTGTCAATTGGTTTAGACTTTGTAGAGAAATTTGTATATTTGATATTTTTTCAAATTCTAACAAAATTGGTGGTGAAGGAAAAATTGTTGAAATAGGCGAATGTCCTTTTGGATATTACAAAGGAAAGTTTCGTCAAATTCAATGGGTGTTTGGAGGTGTGGAAAGAGGGTCAAAGAAATGTTTTCTAATTCCTGTAGATAAACGTGATAGTGAGACTTTTTGCTCTGTTATTGAGCAAAATATTCTCCCTGGAACTACGATAATTTCCGACTGTTGGAAAGCTTACAAAGACATAGACAAAAAATTTAACCATCTCATAGTAAATCACTCCGTTCACTTTGTTGACCCTAGTACAGGAGCAGACACCAATACCATTGAAGGAACGTGGTTTCAGGTAATTTTATTAATTTTGATTTAGGTTAGGTTAGGTTAGGTTACTAATCTAACATAATATAACCTAACGTAACATCGTTACTTTATGTTAGAATAGGTTAGGTTAGGTAAATTAGGTTGAGCTACGTAACTAACCTAACCTAACCTAACCTAACCTAACCTAACCTAACTAACCTAACCTTCATTACATTTTTAGGTCAAATCACAACTTCCCAAAGAGGTAGAATAAAAAAAAAATTATTGGGACATCTGGCCGCGTACTTATTTAACAAAAAATATTCCGGAGAAGAACGTTTTATTCAATTTTTTGAAGCAGTTCGTCAATTTCAATTTCAATCTCAAGAAGGTAACGTTTAATATATATATATATATATATATATATATATATATATATATATATATATATATATATATATATATACGTATATATTTTATATATATATATATTATATATATATATATATATATATTATATAAGTATATAATATATATATATATATATATAGTATATAGTATATATATATATTATATATATATAATATATATATAGTAACGCGGGTCAATTCTCTTGTTGTCTGAAGCCTTATCAAGTCTTAAGTAGGGTTGGTGATGTTTTGATTTTTCTTAAAAAATCAATTTTTGATTTTTGGATTTTAGATATTTTGAGACTTCGTGACGTCAGTGAACAATATAATGTGTAAACAAACTTTTCTAAAGTTCGATATAACAATTATTTTTAAGTAAGTTTATATTTTTATCCATTCTATATAAATCAAAATGAAAATCAGGAAGATAAGTAACTGTGAAATAATAATAAAAAATTTGTGTTTTTAGTGAAATTTCCCTTTTGTTAACTTATAAACATTCATAATCAGGGGCCTACCTCGTTGGAGCTGGCATGAAGATGGGCGGCTATCGTAGACTGCAGCCATTCAATTTGAGTAAATAGAACCCAATGACCCAGCATCGCTTATGCAGAATCGGTAAGGCAAAACTCACACAAACAGCCTAAGGTAAATGCTAACGCACACTACAAGCCTTAATAAATTTGCAGTTTTATTAATGTAGTCATAAAAAAAAATAAATTTGACTTTGTTAAATAATACTAATGGTGGGCTCAAAACCACTCCATATACCTCATCTTAACGCCTTTTTCTTGAATGGGTAATTGTGGAGGTTGCTTTCAGTCTGATTAATAAAATCTGTAATTGAAACTACTAACATTTAATGTTACCCAAATGTTTTAAATAAATTAATGAGCGTTTTTTGTTATATATTGTCTTACATTTTTAAATTTTTTATATTTTTTAATAAATTTTTTTCAGTATAGATAAAATGAAAGTGTTTTAACTATGCTCTCTGTCTGGTTAATATAAATACTGTATTGAAACTATAAACATTTAATTTTCATAATTATCTGTAATAGTCAGGTTTAGGGTAATCCTATCAGATATTGATTATTTTTTCCCATGATCATAAGTTATCGGATATCTGTGTTACCCATATATATAAATATATTTTGTTTGAAAACGTAAGAGTGACTTTGGCTTCGGCTACATTTACATAAAATATTTTTAAAAAATGTAATATATTTTATAATTACCTATATATTAACTTAAATGTGATATTTAAACTAAAGAGCAAAAAATATATTTGGTTGTAAAACAAATTTTACATTTATTCGTAAACGTAAATTTGTCAACAAAAATTTGAATTGTGCTATATTTGCATACAATTTTTTAAGAAATAAATTTTGTTTTAATAACTATATATATTTCCTTTTTTTGAAACTAATCGAATACTATAGGGTAAATGCATAGCAGGATGGCATACACGTATGGCAGACCGCTCGCTTCTGTGATGTATGGTTCTTATATGGCAATGCTCACGCAGCGCCCATTAGAAGCGAGCGGTCTGCTATGTGTGTATGCCACCCTGCTATGCATTTACCCAATGGGATTCGAGTAGTTAAAATTAATATATATATATTATTTTTTTTATATATATATATATATATATATATATATATATATTATATATATATATATATATAATATATACTATATATATATATATTATATATATATATTATATATATATATCCTATGCATTTACCCAATGGGATTCGAGTAGTTTAAATTAATTAATTAAATTATTTTTTTTATTTGTGTAAATATGTGCATAAATTAGAACACATTTGTTGTTTTGTTGTTTTTTACAATTGCATGCATTAGAACACATTCTTTAATGAAAAGACATGGCAACTTTGTAAGATGTGAATATTATAAAATTGATTCTTTTCTAAAATACCAATATCTGATAGGATTACCCTAAACCAGACTGTTACCTAATTATCAATAATTCAATAACTAGTTTTACAAATATGACTTATTTTTTATGCACCATATATATATATATATATATATATATGTCTATATATTATATCTATTATATATATATATATATTATATATATATATATATATATATATAGTGATAGTATATATATATATATATATACTAATATATATATATACTATATATATATTATATATATATTATATATATATATAATATATATATATTATATATTATTATATATATATTATATATATATATATATATATAAAGGGGAATGTTTTCATGTAATTTTAATTCGGAACCTAGAGCCAATACTGGAGTGTATATTAAAGTATTTATTATGTTTTATATTATCATCAGTGTTATTTTTATTTGTTATTTATTGAGTAGACATTAATCAAATGTGGAATTGAAAAGAATATATACTATAGAGTCTTATTAATTCCAGAACTCATTGAGAACCATTATTTGTATAATATTTTGATTTCTTTAATTGATTTTTGTTTGTAAATTGTCATTGTTAATGATTCATGAAATATCTGTGAAATTGCTTTCTGAAGTTATCCATTATATTGAAGTATCCATTGTATTGAAATTTTTTCTATTGTTCTGAGAGATACTGCACAAGTTGGATATTTAACCATTGCAGGTGGGAGTTTAATTAAATAATTTTATTAACTTTAATGGATCTTAACTTAATGTACTTATAATAATGATGATGAAATTGTGTAACAACTCCGTTAAAATTCTATAATATAAAATACATTTACAGACTCTCATGCACTGTAAATATAAGAAAGACTTCTGAAGTAAAAACTAGAAGAAGACTTATTAAAAGAAATCGTTCAAACCCCTTGCAGATTTTTTATGCAAATAAAAAAGGGTAAAGAACTAGTGATTATTCAAGTAATTTAATGTTATAAAAAATTAATAATAGAGAGATTATTAATTTTATAAATCGTTTCGTTTATTAGGGTTTGAACTTTGGGTTTTTGATTCCTAGAGTTTAAATTTTTGGATTTGTTTTTTGGATTTGGATTTGGACATCTCTTTTTGGTTTTGGTTTTCTTTTGGAACTTGGTTGAAGTCGAAGCTTAGGCTCAACATTTCCTTGAAGGAAGATATTTCGCTGCATCATTTTCCTTGTGGACTTCCATGATATTTTCTTTGTTGTGTTGATCTACAAATCGTCGACGACAGATCTCCAAGATTCTACAGAATCTGAAATAAAAGATACTTATATTTTCGATTAATTGAAGACTATATTTAAATTGTTCTAATATTATATATACTTCAGTAGAGAGATGAAATTTTATTGTAAAAGATAAGTAATACTTGTTTTGATTGTACTTACATAGTATTAACACTACTACGACTTTCATGGTCGTTGTCGGATTATTCCTTAGTTCGTTGCGCAAACCAGTTTAGATTTTCGACACTCAGTCGGTTACTGTATATAATTTACTTATCTGAAATTGCTTATTTGCATATTAAACCTATACTATTTTCATTATCTTTCTTTTAACCTATTTATCTATCTTCAATACCTTGATTTATAACTTATAAATGACTATGAGAGAGTTAATGAGTAACTTTACGCACTTAAATCGGCGTCACCGAGAAATAACTCACTCCCAAATGGTATGCAGTTTATCCGTGCTAATACGCTCTTTGGTCCAGAGATTTTACCTCCCTCGTGAGATGAGCTGGCATCTACCATCAGTGATTCAGAAGAACAAAAACAAAGAGTACCGCTACTTCCAAGTGATAATCTTTCAAGTCAGATACAATTATTGACGCTTTGAAGGTATTTATCGAAGATAGGTGAATTGGATGTTTATTTAAATTTCGTTATTTTTTCATTGTTTCTATCTTTTTTATGATCAAATTTCTGGGGAAGTGACGCTCTTTTCTGTGGACGATCACTTCCCGCTACATAGTACCCATTTATTTTATTTGGCGCCTGAACAGGGACCTAAGTGTCTTTAGTTCGGTGGCTGTGCTTGCGGGTGATTTTGTTCGCACAGCTGTCATCACAGCATTTAATATACATTTATCGTGATTCTTATTCTAAACTGTTTTTTTTCTCTGCCACTGCATAGGAGAAGTAATTTATTTAGGGGCAGTAATTTAATCATATAAACCATGGCTCATTCCCTGAGACCTCGGAATTGCAAAAAACATTTGGAATCGGATGAGGGATCCTAAGGTAGAAATAGCTTTTACGATGTAGTAATGCATCCCGGAGCCCCAGCACAGGTAGGAAAGGCCTTGGATTCCTGTCATCACGATGATTGAAATCTGAAACTCTTATAACGCCGAAAATAGAGGGTGATATTTACAAGAGTTGTCCAAAGCACCTTCCTGAATTCAAACTACACCTATCACTGGGGACAGATCATTGATTGGAATCTTAAAAAGAACTGGTGATAGTAGAGGAGGCAGTTAGCTCATCAAGAACAAAAAGACAAAGTTGATTTCAGACACTTCTGCTTGCTGAAATAAGATCATCTGGTTGGAATCTTGCATTGTGGAAAGCATAATTTCAGATACGAGGAATACAAAGAACCACAATTAGGTTCACATGGGTACTGGTCGTCTATACAACCAGAGGATATTTAGAGACATCAGTCTCAACAACTCAGTTAAGAACGGCTCTTTATGTTCAGTATGCTCAGCTGTAGGTCCTTCAGTCAGAAGGACATTATAGGTAGAACCTCCCTTGGCTCAACAAGGAAGTGGTTCTACCACAAAGTCCTAACCTTGAACTCCCATAACTTGGCTCAATGCTAACCTTGGGCGTATACTTACGGGTGGCTTACCTCAGTCTACTAAATAACCCGTTGTTACAGCCTACTTTTCAATCTCATCCTCCAACTCTGTCTCAAACTAACCAAAGTTATCTGTAGAGGAGTAGTGATGACTCCTATTCCAGAAAAAATGTCGTTTGATTATGATGTTAAATCATTTAGAATAAGCTTTGCCCGAAATTAGGCTTAGTTCCGGCAGTTAAATTTTATGGGTGGCTCACTAAGACTGTCATGATTATTTGGGTATTTTTGAGCCTATTTGTAGCTTGCATTAACCCAAATGCCCCTCATACAGTGGTTGCGGCTTTTAGGTCGTTCAATTGGGAAGGGCAGTTTTCTTACATTGTACGCAAACTCCTTAGTAAACGATGATTAGAAATTAATTTTGTAGCGAGATGCCTTAATATCAATGGTAGCGGGATGAAAGAGAGCTGAAGAGGAATAACAACTTCAGAGTACCATACCAGTTCATCAAAAATCGTGGTGAGTGTATCAGAATTTTTCCCACTCAGATTTAGAGCCGACTCAACTCACAGAGCTTATAAATTGTAGACAATGCTTCATCATGAATCTTTGTGTACTTCTTTCTTTGCAGTTTAACGCCCCGTATATTGAGTAAGAGTGTGCAACAATACATCAAAAGCAGGAGTTAGTATGGAATTAGCAGAACACGCAGTGGGAAAAAGATCGTCGTTGACGGGATTTTAGATGAAGGACAACACTGCTTTCCCTAATTCGATATCTCAGGCTCCTTCCGAGCCGATTGAAAAAGAACAGTTCCGATATCATAGGAGATCTGATAAAAAGAAGGATGACTTGAATGAGACTGTTGATTCTATCATTCAAATAGACACAGTATATCCTAATTGGGAAGATACTTTGAAGGTTAGGGAAGATAAACGTCCAAAAAATAAGTCAATTCATGATAAACGTCATCCGTCTCAGTGATAGAGGGGGTTATACACCGTATACACTGACAAGCCATCCAGTAGTAGATACTACCGTGACAATCGACATAGTCTTCCACCACTGTACATTCCCACTCATACTTGTACAAATAATTATCATAGGGATGATTTTAGTTCAGATAGTGATAGTGAGGATAGGAAGACCTTGGTATGTGAATACTGTGAGAAACGGGATCATCGAATGAGGGAGTGCTACAAATACCTAGGTATTTGTAGCTACTGTAAGAAAGGACACATACAGGCAGAATGTCGCTCATATAAATCTGTCCCATTGTCCCCTCAAAGAAATAGCAGGGTTGTTTGTCCTTTTTGTCAAGGCCCACATTCAGGTATGAAGTGCCAGTATAAGACCCCTCCTCAGAATAATGAATATCCACAGAGAAATGAGGGTCCAAAAATAGAATGTAAACAAGACCATTCTCCTCGGGCTCAGACCAGAAAGCCTTACTCTGGTAAAGTAAAGACAATTTCCTCTCAGAATTATGAACATGATTCTTTAAAAAATCAGGAGGACAGCGATGGATCATGAGGATGATCCTCGGCCCTAGCATTTATATTTAGACACTTGTGAGGATTGTCGTTGATCACGTTATGAGGGTCACTGCAGGGGCGTAAGAGAAAAGAATTGTGGGTCGTATTCGCAGACATTAAAGACTTAGTCTCCACGGAACCGAGTTGTATAGTGGAGAAGGATTCACTCAAGACTCAGATATCAATGAGTGTGCTTAGACCATCTGTTCATATATGGAGATAGAAGAAGACATGATTGTTGCTATCAATCTCTGTCAGGCTGACATTGAACCTTTGATGGTTTATGTCTCTTAAGAGTTAAAATCTCTTAGATTGTATAAATTTTAGTCCGCTCACAAAATCACTCCTTTGTTGGGAGAAGACAAAGTGGTTACCCTCCGCGGAAGTTAGCGTTAAAGCTATAAGTGGCTTCGGCACAGGATGAACGCATTCCAATCACGCATTTTATTGATGTACAACTGGAATTTCTAATTGGGATTTTCAACTCAGCCCTGTGCACATTTCATCGTCCGCCCAATGATATATGTCAGATCACAATGTAAACACTAATATTGGGAGGAGTGCGCTTAGAGACAACCATCTGTTACCAGATATGGCTTCGCCACCAACTGATTCACTTAAGTGGAAAGAAAGTAATGGTTGTGGATGGGATACGATTATCCAGAAATTGCCCCTTGCTTGCAAGCGAGTCTATTGCAGTCAAGAACATAGCCATAGTTCACACAGATCTGTATGACACAGAGATTGTGTATGATCAAAAGAATGACCGGCACCTTAAGTTTATGTTAAGAGGTCTTGAATGGCTGAACTCCTGTATCTGGACTGGGAGTTAGTAATAAACATTATCAAGTTTTATTCAGTAAATTATTTGTTGGAAAATGAAGATTTTGTATTTTAAGAACTAAAGCTGGAACTATGCTGTACTTCTTTGCATTAGACTTTTTGTTGCATATAATATTAAAATTTACGACAGTTCATGTGCTCACATATGGGAGGAGCGAAACAAGAATGGTGCAATTGTGTACAAACAATTTTGGCACCCCAGGGTCATCCCAGGTCAGTCTGATGACCGATGGTGCGGTGTTGCCCGGGTGTGTCAACTGAGCAGAAGACCTTTGTCATAAATGTTACCCCCTCTAATGTTGAAGAATCCTCACCAGCGATACTTTTCGACTTGTGTGCTATGGCCTTACTCTTTTCTAAAACTTTTAAGAGGAAGAAATATTGTGTTGTATTTATTGACCACTTTTCAAAGTGGGTAGCAGTAACTAAAATTTCTGATAAATCCAGTCCGACCGTGTCACGGGTGTTCAAACATCATATATTGCCATTCCTCCCTAAAGTTCCTAATCGAATTCTCACTGATAATGGCACAGAGTTTACGTCCCAGGTTTTTCAACAGGTTTTGCATGATCATAATATCAAGCATATTCGAACGTCACCACTCCATCCTTCTAGTAATGGGGTGTGTGAACGTTTTAATCATAGTCTAATTCAGATATTTAAATGCTTCGTCCTTGAACAACCAGTAAATTGGGATGAGGAACTATCATCATCAGTCCTAATACACAACAATACTTCCCATAGTTCATTGGGAATGTCTCCCTCTGATTTTTTATTGAAGAAATCGCACTTCCCAATCCATACTTTTCCTCAGTATTGGAAGGAGGGTAGTGCGAATTTTAAGCCATACCAAAAAGGGCAAAAGGTGGCTAGAAAAGTTGTTTGAACAGGGCCAAGTACAACTATGAAATTTCAAGGCAAATGGGAAGGCCCATTTGTTATGGTAGAAGTAAATCCTAATCGTGTAACTTATCAGATTCGACGATTTAATAAACCCTCCGACCGTTTAATCAAAGTCCATTTTTCTCACTTGAGAGGGTGGATTGATATACCTAAATATCTAAGAAAACACCTGCATCGTAATAAAGATCTCAGTGATAAATTTTTTGCAAATGAAACTGAACTAGGATGATGGAGTCGGTTATGTGGTGACTAGGGTTTGGGAAAAAAACTTTTTTTCAAATCGTGTTTTTTTCACAAAAAAAAGTTTTTTTTCTATTTTCAGTTTTTTTTCGTTTTTTTTCATTAAACTGTATTTTTAAAATATAAAGAGGCTAATATAATATTTCATTTGAGTATTTTAATTTTTCAAGATATGAGGATACTAGAAATTAAACAAATATTCCATTATGATTTATACAATAGCAGACGCTACCTTTTCTCGTTAATATTTGTGTATCAATTGTTTACGTTACATGATTTTCCAGTAGGTTTGTTAGCCTGCAGACTGCTGTTTTTTAGTCTTCTACTTACTAATTTTATTATTAGGTATTTTACATTTGTATCATATAAATCATATTTATAATTTACTTTTAAACATCAATGTATATTATATTATTTATATAGAATGATTCTGAATGACAAAAACTCAAAAGTGCTTAAGGATGCAAATGAAATAATGAAATTTGAAATTAAAAATATACAAGAACTTCTAAATGAAAGAGGATGAATGGATGACTAAATTAAATATTTGTTTTGGCATAATCAACTTTTGATTCTAAGTCACTAGTCCCGCCACTCCCCAGACCCATCACTACTGTAGATACTGACTTACGTGCTGTGACTATTGTCAGCTCATTATCACTTCTGGCTCATCAGCGTGATCAGCCACATTTAATTTAATTACCTTTTACCTCTTTACAAAGCAGAGTTCACATGAACTTTTGCACATGTCCTCTCTAAATTTATGATTGCCAATCATTATAAATAAAGAATGTTAACTGAAAGCTAAACAGAGTAAGAAAACATTAAATGAAGCCACAAACAAAAATATTATGAATAAAATTCCAGAATATATATAAAAATACAATTTTTTGAAAAGCTAACTCAGGGCCTTCCACCTTGTAGGAAATTGAAACCCAAAAAATGTCCCAAATTAGAGCATATTTGCTAAAACTTATAATATAATTGTAGTTCAACTTGTAAATTCACAATTTATTGAAAAATGAAAAAAAAAAAAATTTCAGGCTCTTTTTTCATGAGGAACAAACATTTAAGAAAAAAAAGAAAAAAAAAAAACAAACGTGCTGGTTTTTCAGGCGCCATCCTTTGTCAAAATGGTCTGGTAGCTTTTGGTACCTCAACCGAAACAACGGGATCAGGCTCTGAAGCTTTCTTGTTTGATGCCAGTATGGATCAGTAAAGGACTACATGCAGATTTTGAGGGATTTTTACAATTAAATTAGTGGCTTTGTTAATGTTTTTTTCAAAGTTACGCTGACTAACTATTAAATTGGGATCAAATACAATCAAACATTAATTTGAGGTGAAATTGGTTCCTTTCATTGGATGGGGTTCCTGATCAGGTTCTAGTCCAAATTCAGCCGCCTATCTCCTACTGGTAAGGTTCTCATGCCTCCTGGTGGAGATTCCTTTGTCTTTGTGGATTCTTTTGTCATTCTAATTCCCCAAGTCCTGTTGTACCTTCAATGTGTCTGTCCCATCGTATAGCCTGTACATGTATCTGACACTATGACGTCTAATTCAGTGATTGTCACTAGTGGTGGCATTCAGACACCTTCTCTAGATTATCATGATCTATATGCACATGATTACCCCTTGCAGTTCCAGTATCCCTCAGTTCTTACGTCTTCATTTGTGGAAGATAACAATTCTCCATTTCCAGTTCTGGGTAATGTCAACAGGACTTATACTGTTGAAATGGAAAATAATTCTTTAAATCAATCATATTTTAGGGAACGGCCTCATCTAGAGTGGTCGACGAACTCCTCAGAAAACTTAAATAGTATTCCTGACCATGAGACTTTCCTGACTCAAAACAACAGGAATAACTCGTTGGATTTTGGAAACTCAAGTAGTTCCCGAGATACAGAGTTCTATGGTTTTAGCCCCAATATCTGGGATGTTCTTATTGAACCTCCTCCTGATATTTCTCCACCCGAGGATTTCATTCCGCCCTCTTTGCAAATTGTGGGTGAAGTTACTGGGGATCCCACTAATGTACAACTGAACGATAGTTCTTTGGCTATGTTACCAATTAGTCGGGAAGATATAGAGGCTTTTCAAAGTCGTCCTCATACCCGACGTATGGGTCCACCTGTTGAATATCCTAATGTAATTCTAACACTTTAAGAATATTTGTAAATGGAGAACAATTTCTCATTTTGAAAAAAATATAACTTTTATTTTACTTAGGAATGTATGTCAAACAGTCCGCCATTGATGGAAGTCTTCTTTGATTTTAAAAAAAAAAAAAAAAAAAATTTTAAATGTTCCAATGCTACTCTCCAATTTCATTATTTCGTTCAGAGAAACAGTTCCTAAAAAGGAGGTATAATTTATATATCTATCCTTAATCTTTTATTCATGACTCCTAATGTAGATTGTGTTTATTGTGGGGTCTCACAACGATGGTTTGGAACCAACAGAAATTAAAATTCCAAAGGGGAGAAATTAAAGGTGTTCAAGCCAAAACCACGGATTGACAGAATGAAGATTCCCCGCTGTTATGGTGAAACCAGGGTGCCAAATTCTTGGTGCTTTGTTGATTTTTTTAAAAAAATCAATTTGTGATTTTTTTTGTTTTTTTTGATATTTTTTGATTTTTTGGATTCGTAACGTCCCGTGAAATATAATTTGCAAGTACAATTTATATATCGCGTGACGTTACCAAAAGCTGAAAAAATAGAAAAAAATAAAAAAAATCAAGCAAAAATCACAAATTTGATTTTTAAAAAAAAATCAAAGAAAATCACCAAAATTGCCATCCCTGGGTGAAACTAAAAAAAAGTCAAGAAAATAATTTTATAGAGGGTTTATCTTATGATCCCTCCTATTTCTTGATGTTTTTACTACCTTTAAATAGAGGGAGAATTATTAAAGCATGGGGTGAATTTTTTACATGATTTAGCAATTGGATAAGTAGGATCCTTATAAATTTGAAGGCAAGGCATTCCATTCAATAGCTTAAAACAATTTGAAAAATTGCACTAACCATGCAATATACTTGGCCATTTAAAAGAATGTATTAGTAAAAGGGTCTGGAAGTCTTGATTTCACTCTATAGAAAATTGCATAGTGAAGCGCACTATTAACAAGTCTGCCTCATAGGCAATTTTGCGTCTTAAACAAAAAATGCTTAACTTTGATTCTGCTTTGTTAAAAGATGGTCCTTCACCCACAACAAGAGTTCCTGATTGCTTTGTTAGAGAGATATACAAGGCCGTTTTTTTCACATCAGATTTGGCGACTCCTGGTCATTCTCTTAGTACTAGGTCAGAACAAAGAAACTGTATACCAAACGGACCACGTAACACAAGAGGTAAAAGTATCCAGAGCATTTCTAGACCCCGAAATTCTCATTCTCAGTCTTATCAGTCAACACCTACTACTTCAGTTAAGATAACACCAGCCCAAAGAAATATTATTTACCCAGAATATTCTCAACATGATTATCATGAGCAAGCTCATTGCTCTTATGGTTTCTCCACCTGTTCCGTCGTGGGCATCTTCGTATCCTCCGTTGACAGTTACTACAAATTATCCGGTAGCTGCGGTTTCTGTTCCTCCTCCATCCAGTTCGTATGTTTCGTACCCAACAACTTCTTCTATAGCACTTGGTGCAACTTCTCAGTCATCTATCTTAGATCCTAATCTTAAAAGGATGCAGCGCAAGATTAGCGCACAAGCAATGAGAGATATGAATTGGGCTGGTATGTCAAAAGAGCAGAGGGAATTGGCCATGGCACAATGGTTTGCGAAGTTATTAAAGGAGGAACAACCATTGGATTGAGGACTTGCACCTTATAATAGAAGTAAATCATAATATTTGTGAAAAGAAAATTGTTAAATAATTTTTTTTTTTTGTAAAATTGGTAAAATATGAATAAGTTTAAAATCTAGCGAGCGGTGGCCTAATTGTTTGTCATTTACTGGTTTTGGTGGTTGAAAAATGTTACCTTTTGATCCCTCCAGTTAACGGCTACCACCTTTTCCACTTCGTGAAATTTTAAAGGGGGGGGCTTAAAACTGTGGGAGGACTATAAAGGGGGGGAAAAAATATATATATAAAAAAATAAACAAACCACCTTAGTTTTTTTTTCAAAATTGTAATTCATAGATGTTCGGAACCTAGAGCCAATACTGGAGTGTTTATATTAAAGTATTTATTATGTTTTACTATATTATCATCAAGTGTTACTTTCTATTTGTTATTTATTGATTAGACATTCAATCAAATGTTGAACTCGAAAGAATATATTTATAGTGTCCTATTATTCCAGAACTCATTGAGAACAATTATTTGTATAATGATTTTTGCATTTCTTTAATTGATTTTTTGTTTGTAAACTGTCATGAGTTAATGATTGACATGAAATCTATGCTGGAATTGCTTTCTGATTATGAAGTATTCAATTGGTATTGTAGTTTTTTCTATGTTCTGAGAGATACTGGCAGCAAGTGGATAATTTCACTGTTTGCAGGTGGGTAGTTTAAATTAAATCATGTTTTATGTACTTTAATGGTTGCTTCACTTAAAGTACTTTTACTAATAATGGATGATGAAAATTGGGTGTTAACAAACTCTGTTAAAAATTCTATAATATAAAATGTTAACATTTTACAGACAGTTCTTCGATGGCACTGTAAATATTAGAAGATCTTGAAGTAAAAAACTAGAGAGGAGGCATCCTTATAAAAGAAATCATTCAAACTCCCTTGCAATTTTTATGCAAATAAAAAGACAGCAAATAAAGATTGCTTGAAAATTATATTAATTGTAATGTATTAAAAATGTAAGGAATAGAGAGATTATTAATTTTATAAAGGTCGTCTTTGGTTTTATTAGGTTTGAAGCCTTTGGGTTTGATTCCTAGAGTTTAAATTTTTGGATTTAATTGTTGGCTTCTATTCCTTTGGGTTTTTGGTTTCTTTTGAAAACTTGGTTGAAGTTCCGAAGCTTAGGCTCAACATTTCCTTGAGCGAAGATTTTTTGCTGTACCATTTTCGCTTGTGGAGCTTCAACTGATCTTTTTCTTAGGCTCTTTCTCAGTCAAAACGTTTGATATATTGATTTTGCTCTACAGAAATTGAAATAAAAGATGGCCTTAACCTGGCCTACTTGTGTCATATGGGGTAGACTTTGGCAACTTTTTCCACCCATTCTTAAATTCTCTCTATAACTACATAAGTTTTTTATTTTTGTAAATATGTAATTAATATTTGGTCCTTAGTAACTATAGAAACTATCTTTACAATTTAAATGAAATTTATACTTTAAGATAACTCGAGTTATTGATTTTGATGTCTAAAAAATAAATTGAAAATCATGAAATACAATCTGTAAATTATTTCTTTCTGAAAAATATAAATTTCTTTGAAATAAATAGTTTTTTTTGTGAACACATGATTATGACAGGAATTACTGGAAAAATTGAACACAATTTAAATATTTGCAAAAATGTGAACACCTCTTCTCACTTAACATGGAAAGTTCATCGGGGTAACTTTGACCGGCATATTTTTGGTTATTGCGGATAACGCTTTGGACGCAGGTTGAGGGGTGCTTTAAATGGTTCCCTTGGGTAAGTGTACATACCATGTTAGACGCTCAAAATAGAACTCAGGAAAGTACAGGAAACATTAAAGGTAGCATGGAAAGTAGCTGGGGTGGTGATGACGTACGTATGCAGCATACATGGTTAGGCCTAAAGTCTGCGGCAGAAACGTACAGTGGACACCAGTGAAAGTAGCTGGGTTTTGATGAACGTACGTATGTTGACATACAATGGTTAGGGCCATAAATATATCACTCAGGAAAGTACATGAAACATTGAAAGTAGCTTGGAAAGTGCCTGGAAAGTAGCTGAGTGATGTAGGTACGTACATGGTTAGGCAATAAAACATACTCAGGAAAGTACGATGAGCACTCAAAAAAACCCGGCCTCAATGAACGTACATGGAAACATTGAAAGTAGCTTGGAAAGTAACGTCATGACCGAAAAATACACAAAACGTTGCGGGGGGTTAGAAAGCTAGAAAGTATCTGCAGGAAAGACGAGGCTTGGAAAGTGCCTCAGGAAAGTAAGCTGAGTGGACGTAAGGTACGTACATGGTTTAACATAAATACACTCAGGAAAGTACATGAGCTGTCAAAAAACCTTATGAAGCGTACATGAAGACCAGTTGAAAGTAGCGCGTTGGAAAAGTACGCTCAGACCATGAAAAGTAATCATCTCACAAACGTAGCTGGGCTAAGAAAGGCTAGAAAGTACCTGTCTATGTGAAAGAGCATGGCTTGGAAAGTACGCTCAGGAATATGTAGCTTGAGGAATGTACGTACACTTGTTTAGGCCTAATACACACAGGAAAGTACAATGAGCACTCAAAAAAAACTCATGGACGTACAGTAAATTGAATTCCTTAATACACTTTGACGGCATGAGGTATAAAAACTAAAAGAAATTGAATCCTCTAGTGGTGGGGTAACTTTGGCCAGGCCGGTCAAATTTACCCCACTAGCAAGGGTAACTTGCTGCCTACAGTCACTACAAGAAACGCCAGAGCTCCAAATTTTTGGTGAGTACTCCCTAGTATTAGATCATGAATTTGTATATATGTTAACTTTCTTTAAAAAGAATGGTTGGAAAATGTTTGGCAGCATGAACATAATGGCAAACCTGGCCAAAGTAACCCCTAGGGTTACGGTAGCGATTATATTTAGTTATTGGAGCCACTAATTTTTTAAATTGTTATATATTATATACTTGTATAGAAGATTTAAGAAATTTTTATCGTGGTATAAGGCTAAGTTATACTTGGTTTTGATTGTAACTTACCTAGTAAACAATTCTTCTACTACGACTTTCATGTTCCCTTGTCGGGTTTTTCCTTAGTTTGGCTGCTCAACGAGAGGTTTTTTCGATCATTTCAGTGGTTAATGTAGTATAATTACTTATCTTAAAATTTGCTATTTGCTTATTAATTAATCCATAATTTTTCATTATCTTAACTTTAACCTTTTATCTATCTTTAATATCTTGGATTTATTGACTTGATAAATGCCGCTGCGAGAGAGTTAATGAGTTACTTTTATACGCCTTAAATCGGCGTCCGCAGAGAATGTACTTCACCCCCAAGGTTAACGCCAGTTATGGCGCATGCTAACGCTTGGGTCCAGAGATTTTTTACCCTCCCGCTAGATGAACAGCTGCAATCTACCATGCAGTTATTTATTCGAAGAACCAAAAGCAAGAGCTACGGCTATTTCAAGTGATAATCTTCAGTCGATACAATTATTGATGCTTTGAACAGTATTTACTTTCTAAGATATGGAATGGATTTTTACTCTTAAATTTCGAGGTTATGATTTTCATTGGTTACTGTCATTGTCTATGAAATGCCCCAATTTTTCTTGGGAAGTGATGCTTTTCTGTGGACGATCGACACTTCCCCTTTATAATATATAGTATATATAGTAATATTTAGCTTAATATATATATATAGATATAGCTATATATAGTAGTATATAATATAATATAATAAGTATATAATAATTATAATTAAATTATATATTAGTATATATATAAATATATATATTATATAATATATATATATATATAGTATATATATAGTATAATGTAAAAAATATATAGGTTATATATATATTAGTATATATATATATATTAGTATATTATATATATATTATATATATAGTATTAAAAATTAAAATGTATATATTATTGAAAAATATATAATATATATATATATATATAGTATTATATAGTATATAAATTACTGAATAAATGTTATTTTACATTAAGATGGCATGGCTTCTTTATTTTTTGTATTGTCTCCTGGTGTTCCATCTATGGCCTACTATAAGAATTTAATTGTTATCAATTATCTTTAGAATGTAAATTATTTTAAGACTGCACAGCGTACACTTTATGGAGAAATCGTCTTTCTAACCGAAAACATTCCTACTCCTTCAGCCTTTCCTCATAACTCTTACCATCAAACCGAGAAATCATCTTTGTTGCTTTACATTGCAATCTCTCCAGCATGTGTCTTTTCTTAAATAAGGGTCTCAAACTTGTGCACAATATTCTTATTACTGGCCGTCTAGCATAGTATTATACCATTTTAGCTTATAACTTCCATCTCTTGTAAACAATTATGATGTTATTATTATACCCTGCATCAATATTGCTTTATTCTTGCTTCCAAATACTGAATAGCTACTTTCAGTTACTGCTTATATCACCCAAATCTTTTTAATTGTCACAACCTCAAGTCAATCCCATTCATATTGTACTATTTAAATCTTTTGATTTAAGCTACGCCATATAAAAAACCTTACACATTTGATTTAACGCTTAAAATTCATTTGCCAATTTTCTGCCCACCCAATAGGTACTGAGGTAGCCACTTGGTATCATCTGCAAACTAAAACATCTTACAGTTAGTCTTGGTCTTAAATCATTTATATATATGAAGAACAATAGAGGTCTTAGCATTGAACCCTGTGAGAAATATTAATTTCCATGCTATTTCCTATACTGACTTATTACCATTTAGTTAGTTTTCATCACGCGTGGCCTTACTATTTCATATACCGACTCTAGTCCCAACCTTGTACCTCTCGACACACACACATTATATATATATATATATATATTTATATATATATATACTATATATATATATAATATATATATATTATATTAATATATATAGGCCTGTATTATATATATATATATATATATATATAGAGGTGATATATAGTATATATATAATATATAATATAGTATAAATTATAATCACACGCTTTATTTTTTTTTTTAATAAAATCTAATGGAGCATCATAATGAACTCAGTGTTGGAATTGATCTAAGCGAAAATTCTAGTAGTTAAACTGACGTTTTTTTGAATACTGACACTTCCTAAGATCAACCTCAAAATTATATTTTAATATGAATACTTAATTTCTTATTTATATGATTTTATTATATAATTTTATTATAATTAGTTATTAATTACTTACTATTTAAACAGATTAGCTAGGTATTGGAAGTATGTTTTATTTGTTACCACAAATGATATAATCTGTAAATGAGACATACCTTATTGGTCAATTGGTCCACAAATTACCTACTAGCAATATGTTTTTATATATTGAAATAAAAAAATCTGTTTTGAATAAAATTATAGGTTCCATCGTGGGTTGCAGGCCAGCTTCATAGTTCAAGAGGGGAATAGTTTTAAATTTTAGGATTGACAACTGAAATATATATATTTTTTCCACTTTTAAAAAAAAAATAGGAAAAGAAAAAAAATAGATTCATTCTTTTTAAATTATACTTGACGTAACTGTACAGGGAAGTTCATCTTTTAACAGAGGAATCTATATTACAATTTAAGGAAGAAAGTGAATTATTCTTTGTGTGTATTTTGTTCTTAATAATCTAATTTGTCTGTAAGAAGTGATTTTCTAAGTTTTCCATTCTGGAGTTAATAAAGCTGGTCAATTGATACAGATGTTCAACTTCATCATACATAAAAAAGTTTGGTAGTTTAAGCCCATTAATTTCATTAAGTGTAAATGGAGAAAGCCATTTAACAAGGGATCGGGAGCCGCCCCAGAGCCAGAGCCAAACAATTTTAAGTAATGCTGGACGCCAGAGTCAGAGCTGAGATTTTAATTAATTGAGCCGGAGTCAAGAGCCAGAAAAAATTTGTTTGCTGCCGCAACCTCCGCCCTTGCATTTTACCTCTCAACTTTTGCACCCATAAATAAGACACCGCTACATAGAAAAAAAAAAGAAAAAACTCCCTCAGGCAAAATAGACAATCAATTATACATCACAACAGTAGAATAAAAAACTTAATCAACTTGAATAAGAATGAAAATTGGCAACATTACATCCCAGCATAAAACCAATGCAGACAAATGATTCCAAGACCAATAAGAAAGATCGAGCCACTTACTTCACAAACCCCACCAACCCAATAAAGCCATCTATAACAAATTCATAGCCCAAAAAATCAAAGCAATATTATTATTATGTCACACTATAAAAGTAGCCATAAACCTACAACACCCATCCATAGATTAATAATTAAGACTTAAAAAATTAAAGAATGACCATTAAAGGTACTCAAGACCATCAAAATTGTCAAAAACGTAGAAGCAGAATGTTCAGACAAAATATTCAATGTCTACCTCAAACACCTCGGAACTAAAGCCATAGCCATCCTAACCCAAATACTCAACATACCTTTGTAAACCAACGTTATCCCATCATTCTGGAAACATGCACACGTAATGCCCATACAATAACCTGACAAACCCCCCAACTTCATACGTATAGACCTATATCATTGCTCTCTACGATACCTAAAATTCTCAAAAGGTTAATTCTGAATAGAATCTCCCCCTCTATCTCCCTCTCAGATACACAACATGGATTTAGGCAAAAACATTCCACTACCACACCACTTCATACCCCTCTATCTCCCTCTCAGATACACAACATGGATTTAGGCAAAAACATTCCACTACCACACCACTTCACAATCTAACACAAAACATCCTCACAGGTTTTAACCAAAATCTACCACAATCCCGGACTCTCATAGTAGCAATAGAAATAAACAAGACATTTGATACATCCACATCACCTCTTAATAGAGAAAGTATTAAACACAGAAAACTTCAATGACAGTAAAAAAAATAGCAAATTTCCTATCCAATTATACAGCTAGATTCATACATTGATTCTACACTACCCGTACATACAGGTTATATAATGGAGTCCCCCCGAGGATGCCATCCTATCACTAACACTTTTATATTTTTATGCATGACCTACCACAAACCACATTTCCCTCTATAAAAATCAATACGGTAGTTATGCAGATGAGCTAAAATTCACAGCTTAAAGTCCCTCTAAAAATACAGCAAGTAAAGAACTACAGAAATTTATAGACAAATTGAAGCAGTGGCTATCAACAAACAAAATGACTGCCTCTCCCCAAAATTTCTCTATCACATTACTCTCACCTGACAGAAGAGAATCCTCTCCCCAAAATTTCTCTATCACATTACTCTCACCTGACAGAAGAGAATCCTCTCCCCAAAATTTCTCTATCACATTACTCTCACCTGACAGAAGAGAATCCTCTCCCCAAAATTTCTCTATCACATTACTCTCACCTGACAGAAGAGAATCCTCTCCCCAAAATTTCTCTATCACATTACTCTCACCTGACAGAAGAGAATCCTCTCCCCAAAATTTCTCTATCACATTACTCTCACCTGACAGAAGAGAATCCTCTCCCCAAAATTTCTCTATCACATTACTCTCACCTGACAGAAGAGAATCCTCTCCCCAAAATTTCTCTATCACATTACTCTCACCTGACAGAAGAGAATCCTCTCCCCAAAATTTCTCTATCACATTACTCTCACCTGACAGAAGAGAATCCTCTCCCCAAAATTTCTCTATCACATTACTCTCACCTGACAGAAGAGAATAAATTTCTCTATAACATTACTCTCACCTGACAGAAGAGAAACAAACAAAATGACTGCCTCTCCCCAAAATTTCTCTATCACATTACTCTCACCTGACAGAAGAGAAACAAACAAAATGACTGCCTCTCCCCAAAATTTCTCTATCACATTACTCTCACCTGACAGAAGAGAATCCTCTCCCCAAAATTTCTTCGTATCATTACTCTCACCTTGACAGAAGAGATCCTTCCCAAAATTCTCTCTATCACATTACTCACCTGACAAGAATATAACCCCTCTCCTGTACCTTCTCTATCACATTACTTCCCACCTGGGACAGAAGAGAATCTCCTCCAAATTCATCACATTACTCTCACCTGACAGAAGAGAATCCTCTCCAAAATTTTTCTATCACATTACTCTCACCCTGACAGAAGAGAATCCTCTCCCCAAAATTTCAAAGATTCACACATCTCACCTGACAGAAAGAGAACTTCCCAAAATTTCATCACATTACTCACCTGGACAGAAGTGAGAATCAAATACCCTCCAAGAGTTCTCCTTTCTAAAACAACAGAATCCCTCTGAAATAAACAAAACCCAATATTTCTATTCTAGCTTAACTTTTCAAAAAAGATGTCAAAAATTATTTACCCTACATAAACAATATTATTCTAGCCACACATATATTAAATAGGATGGAAAACAATGAATTGGAACAAATTTTTAGCACATAAAGTGTTCTCACAATAGTATAAAGGCAATACTTCTATCCCATCTTAAACTGTGCATCACCCGCCTGGGCATCCACAATATCACAGTCCAACATCCAAAAACTAGAGGTTGATCAAAACAAAGATCTCAGAACAATAACATTCTGCCTTCCTTCCACACTCATCCACCACTTACAAACCAAAATAAAATTTCTTCCAGTAGAGGTCAATCTTAATTTGATAGGCTGCCAATATTGCAGCAAATTACTCAATAGATCACCACCTACACCAAAGATTACAACAACCCTTTGCACCAATAAGGGGAATAAAACATACTAGATATATACTATTCTAATACATACAACACAGTTTCTCCTCCCCATCCCTGCATCCAGACATTCCCATCATCAAACACATCCACACTGTTAGCTCGAAGAGTGATGTCCGAATATCTAAACACCATATTTCAAACATGTCCACACAAAATATCTCCCATAGAATAAACTTCGGACTGCCAAACCAGAAAGGTGTTGTTCTGTCTCTACTCTGGGCTTCATTCTTCCCTTCAGAATCATAAATTTAGATTTCATAATGCTTCCTCCCCCTACTATTAAAGATGCCCCTTCCTGACAAATGATAACAAGACACATCCTACTAAACTGCTCTGACCGAACTGACATGAGACAAAACATCAATACCCTCATTCAGACATCTATGGGTTTACCTGCTGTAGTGGCACAATATCTCAGGTTCACCTGCTTCTCATAGGAGGGTAGCTGGGGCCTACCTAGTAAAATATATATATATATATATCAGGGTTGTCATGAGTGGGCCCGACCCGAAAACCCACCCGGTTTTTTTAAAAAGCCACTTGAAAAACCCGCTGTTTTGCTTGCGGGGTTTTTCAATTTTTCAGAATAATTTATATAAAAATAGTAAAAACAAAAATTTAAAAATGTTATTAGAAATTATACTCTTTTTACTTAGTGAAATGTTTATAAACTCATTTTAATTCATTTGTTGAAAGAATATATATATATATATATATATAATAACAATATAACTCATAAATAATAATAATATATATATATATATATATATATATATATATATATATATATATATATATAATTTCAAAATAATTCATCCTAAAAAGTCCATAGAAAAATCACTATTTTACTTCACTTGGGTTTTTCAATTTTCTCAGAATAATTGCATGTAAAAATAATAATACAAAAAAAATGAAAAGTATTCAAATTATACTCTTTTACTTAGTGAAATATTTATAAACACTTTTTAATTCATTTGTTTAAAGAATATATATATATATATATATATATATATATAATATATATATATATATATATATATATAAATAACTAAATCTATCTCTTCTATATATATATATATATATATATATATATATATATATATATATATATACTATATATATATATATGAGGTGATGTATAAAAGTGGATCTTATATATTTCTTAGAGATGGTGAGGAGTAACCAGGTCTTAAGGTTTATATCATTTCAACAAAGTACTTCAATTCAACACTTAAAAATGAGATGTTATTAGCATAAAAAAAAAAATTTTTTTTTGGTCAAGAATTTCTTTTTATGCAGTTGTCATTTTAATGGTATATTTAGACAATTTCTTTTGAGTTTTTGATGTGTCAGATACAGATAACCATGTTTTTATTGTTGAATGTCTTGCAGCCATCGAAAATTAGATGAATCCCTTTCTTCTACATCTGTAAGATCCATACTTTTAAATAGTTGTATTAGCACTTGATTCACTAGATTTGCCAGAATATAAATAGCGCTTACAAGATTTTCCGATGCACTTTTATTCTTTCAATTTTATTGCTAATTGTATCACTGTAATATTTACATTTTACTTTGCTGGTGCCTTAGATATTCAGAACCTCAGTCCATTCATTTCCTAGTTTTTCTGGATCCAAGAGTCTTTGGCATTACTGTTACTTAATCAAACTTATAATAATTTAGCTGAAAATAATATTAAATTAATATGAAATTGCAGTTATTGCTGAAAGGAAAGGAAAATGAAAAAAAACAGTTTTCCGGTTTTTTTTGGGTTTTAGATGAAAAAACCGAATTATAAACTTTTCAAAAAAGTGGGTTTTTTGCCAACCCTGATATATATATATATACGTATATACTGTGTGTGTGTATATATATATATATATAGGCCTATAAATATATATATATATATATATACAGATATATATATATATATATATATATTATATATATATATATATATATATATATATATATATATATATATATATATATATATATATATATATATACTGACAATATACATATATATATATATATGTATATATATATATATATATATATATATATATATATATATATATATATATATATATGTATATATATATATATATATATATATATATATATATATATATATATACATAAAATAGAGGGGATAATCTGGCCAAAATACATACCGTTTTTTTAATGAATCATGAAAATCGAAATTTTAAGTTACTTAAATCATTTGCTCTCACATTTTGTGATTTCTTAATGTTTTAGAATAATGAAAATAATTGAATGAAATGAATATTTGTTAAAATTTTTTGAAAAAATTCCCATTTTCAAAAAATTGGATTTCGGGGGAAAACCGGTCAGTGGCGTCGGGAAACGGTCATTAAATATTATTTCATTTGTGGTCCAAACTAATTATAATTATAATTTAAATGTTAAATAAAATAAACTATTATAAAATTAATTTGGATTGAAAAACACAAGTCAGTTCTCATTTTATTAACATTTTGCAAAGCCGTTGATTTTTACAAAATTTTGAAATTTTTTTCAAGGTTCTTATAAAAATTGAGAAAAAAGAATTATGACAATAATTTTAATAATTTCCTAATAATAATAATATTTCTGCTTTAATTCAGCGAAAAAGGTCTTACTGTAGACCTTCGTGACGCACATTCAGACTTTTGAAGGTCTTTATGTTTGCAATAATACTAATTAGTATGACAATCAATTTTAATAATAACTAATAATATTTGCACTTTTAATAAATAGGCCTTTTTTTTTTTTATATCAGTATTATATACATTTCACATGAACTTTTTTATCTCCACTAGATGAAGAAAGGAAATTATAGAAAACATTAAACAAATACATAGTCACCATACATAAAAATTGACAAAATCTTGAAACTTAAAAAAATGGACATTTTTCTTTAAGTTTTATATGACCGACTTTCCCCGGCATACGACAGTTTTGAGAATTGAAAAAACTTATGCATTAAAAATAAACAATATTTTAAATTTTTACATGGAAATGTTAAAAATATGATCTCAATCAGGATCTGACCCAATACCTGAAATCTTAGTTCTCCTGTTCAGGTCGTAGTACACCAAAGAAAGAAAAAGTCCAACTTTGGGAAAAATTTTTTTGACTAGTAGGTTTAAGTTATTTACTTAAATTTTTATATATGGTTAAAATATAATCTATTTGCTACTTAAAAAACCTTCTTCTCTAATTGAAAAATGTTTTAATTTAAAAAAATATTAACAATATTATAAAGTGACCAGTTTTCCCCTCCATGACATTTAATTTTTGATATATATATATATATATATATATATATATATATATATATATATATATATATATATATATATATATATATATATATATATATATATATATATATATATATATATATATATATATATATTATATATTAAGGGATAATATATAGGATATATAGGTAAGATATATATTCAAATATGAATATATTAAAGTAGGTACTGTATATTTAAAATAAATTGTTTGTTTTTCATTTCTATTTCTATTTATTTAGTCTGTTCTGTCATTACTATATCAATTTATTTGTAATCTCATATAGCCTAATAAGAAAATTTTATTCTCATAAAATAGCTGTTCCAGTCACCAAAATCATAATCTCATTGTCTGTAAATATTTTCCAAACTATACAATGTTAAAAATCTTAAAAAAATTAATTCCTCTGTGTAATAGGGCAGTAAAGGGTTAAAAAAAATTGGGACAATTTTTTTCATTCTTGTTTAAAATATAAATCTTTATGATGGAGTAATTCCCTCCCCTTCAGGTACTCCTCCCTCTCTTCATCTATCCCCTCCCTTTCAGGTACTCTTCCCTCTCTTCATCTATCCCCTCCCCTTCAGGTACTCCTCCCTCTCTTCATCTATCCCCTCCCCTTCAGGTACTCCTCCCTCTCTTCATCTGCAACTTTTCCAGTTTGGTCATGATGAGAGAACAACACACCCTTCAATAAAAATGAGGAAATTTTTACTAGATTTTTGATCCTTGTGCTTTATTTACTAAAATTCTTTAAAAACTTTTAATTATAGGAACCCAAATGATTCTAGATCATAATTTTAATCACAATTTTTTATCAAATCATTGGAAATTGTAACCATTAAATTAATTTTGAAGATAACAATATGTCTTTTTAATTTTTATTTCAAGATTCATTTGGTAATACAGGCCTTGAAAAATGGTAGTTTATCACATTGAAAGGATAAGGTTTTAAACAAACTGACTAAAGAATGCTCATCTCTGGATGTATTTAATTCTGCTTCACTCTTGATTCATCCAACAAAATTCCCCTGAGCCATTCTTTTTCTCTACCAACTTCTGGTGGTTATGTCTTTAGCCTACTCTAACCTTTTTCTCTACCAAGTCTTGGTGGTCATGTTTTTAGCCTAATAGCCTAGATATTTTGTGGAGAAAGAGAGATCTCCCTTTGTTGAAGGTAGGAGAAAATAAATTTGAATGTTAAAAATTGAGTAGATGTAAAGAATCTCCTTAGTTCTTTCAATTTAGGTGGCATTCAGCAATTTTTGACTTTGAATCCAATTAAAAATCGATGAATCTAAAAAAGAAAAGATGAATTAGTTTTGACTATTTGTCTACATTTGTCTATATTTTATCTTCATCATTTAGAATGAAAAATGACTCTTCATTAAAGATTAGTATAATCGTTTTAATTGTTTTATCAAGCAGGAAAGGTTTTGTCTCTTTGAGATATTTTAATAAAGTAAATTTTGAATTGATTATTATGGATATTAAGAGTGAAATGGAAATTAAGGATGAACCCTTAGAAAATTCAGATGTCCGAAATAATTGTCAAAGCTTTAGACAAAAATCATTGTTGGAGGAACTTCCGGTAAGGAATTATTATTATTATTATTATTATTATTATTATTATTATTATTATTATTATTATTATTATTATTATTATTATTATTATTATTATTATTATTATTATTATTATTATTATTATTCTTCTTCTTCTTCTTCTTCTTCTTCTTCTTCTTCTTCTTCTTCTTCTTCTTCTTCTTCTTCTTCTTCTTCTTCTTCTTCTTCTTCTTCTTAGACTTATTTTTTCTTCTTCTTCTTCTTCTTCTTCTTCTTCTTCTTCTTCTTCTTCTTCTTCTTCTTCTTATTATTATTATTACTTATTATAAGACTTATTGTTTACAAATATATCTTTTCCACAGAAAGAAATAATTTACTCCCTCATACATGTCAAAGATGAAATTGAAATAAAAGACGAGCCTTTGATTTTTGAGGGCATTGAGCTAATCAACTTCTCAATTAGAAGAAAGTCTGGTAAGAATAGAGAATTAAAAGGTTGTTTTATTTGTTTCTTATGAATTTGAATGATTCTCTTGTATGAAATTTAATATTTTCACAAATTATTATTTTATCACTAGTGCGATAAAAATTTTGTGTGACTTTAGTTTCAAAGTTACAAGGGTCGCAATTTTGGGAAGTTACTCAACCGTTTCTTTGGAATCCTATAACTCTATTCTGTTCAAGATAAGACCCTTTTCTAATCAGTAATGAGAGAGAATTCCGGAAATCAATTTTTGGTGGGAAAAGTTTATTACTTTTTATAATCTTATTTTTCTCCACGAAAGCATATTTCGTCATAGCTCAAACCTCATTGCTTCAAATACCTTTCCTGTTAATTTAACCTATAGTTCTTATCCAGGGAGTTACGTCTTTCATTCTTCTAATAACATCCACAATTTCCAGTGTACTGTGTTATAAAATTTTACTGATTCTTTTCCTTAATTTCTATTTGACATTAATTCCTCAATTATTCCTTTCTGAATTCATCTCTCTGCACCATTGAAAGACTCAGAAAAAACAACACATGGTTCTTATAGCAGCGACAAAAATTAATCTTTTTATATTTGATGTTTACTGATTGATTTGTAATAATCATTTTTCATCTTGTATACTTTGCTTTCAAACTTGTGTGTGTGTGTGTTATTATTATTATTATTATTAAATGTATTATTATTATTATTATTATATTATATTATTAATTATTATTATTATTATTATTGTGTGTGTGTGTGTGTTTGTTGGAATTGATTCATTAGTTACAGTTGAGTTTTAATTTTGTAAATTGTATTGATGAAATGGATTCTCATTTAAAATAATTAGAAGGTATTAATATGTTCATGTTTTTAGTGACATTTTCTTTTGTGTTTTTGTAGGCTCACATTAGTGATGTAGACCATGGAGAGAAGATGACAAAGTAAAGCACTTGAAACGAAGCTCAGTCTTCAAGAAGAGAGAACCAAATGATTGAAAACATAGATTTGAAAATCATGAAAAGATGAAGTTGGAGACTTCATTCAGAAGTCCATGATGAAGTTTAATGTGAGTGAAGTTTAAGTCAGCTCAGTCAAATTAGTGATGGTGATATCAGTGATGGTGATTGCTGAAATTCTTGATAAACCTGATTCTCGTTAGTAATATATCAAATATGTTTGAAGGTAGTAAAGTTACAGTGATTAGTTGTTCAAGTTGTCTGTGAAGAATAATTCCTTGAGAGTATGTGCCAGCTTTTGACTCAGTGTTTGAGGACGGTTGGTATTTCTTACAGCCCTTTATT